>LPNX011204830.1:0-16539 GCA_001517045.1 Pseudotsuga menziesii
ACTCAAATACATAATAGAAACATCCCGGAATAAACATCAGGTTACAATAATATAAAATACATAGAAGAATACATTCCGAAGTTACATATACATCAACAAACCCCAATATGCATGTAGCTCAATTTTCCTTCCCCCGATTAAACTTGTGCTCAGGGTGTTTTCTAATCACATAGCCCTTGCAATTTACGGTGGTTGCCTTGATGACTGAAAGGCCTTCAACCATGTATTTTTTATGTAATTGCTGCAAATATTTGAAATTTAGATGGCCAAACCTTTAATGCCAAATCCTACTAACTTCATTTCCATGAGTTAGCAGAGCGGTGGGCTTTGCATCCGCCACAAAGTGGGAGAACTCATAGGCTCTTGCATGATGGTTTGCAAGACCTTTAGTAATGAGTTTCCCGGATGCAAGTTCTGTTATCTCAACATCATTTGGGCTGAAAGATACTCTCTTAGGCACTCTTGTATGTGTCATCTGATAGACACTAAGGAGATTTGATGCCAGAGACGGTACATACAAAACATTTGAAAAATAGCCATTCTCAAGATCAACCGTACCTTGTCCTTCTCAAATGATGGTGGAGTAATCTCCCTTGTGGATGGGAATGGATTTTCCAATATCCAATGATGAAAAGGAATCTCTTTCAGCCATCACGTGGTTCGAAGCTCCAGAATCAATCAAGAGTACTTTGGACTTCGAAGTGCTTGCCATGAGGGCATGACCTTTTTCATGTTGTGGTTCTCGATCTTGCTGCTCTCTCCTCTGAAATATTTCCAGAAGATTGATGTGATTTATCTCAAGGAGAGAGGTAGCTTCACCAAGCTTCTTCTTCATGCATGCATGTTTAGGGTGGAATCCCTTCCCGTAGTATGAAAACTTGACTTTTTCCTTCACATGATTCACTTTTCCTTTGTTCTTCCTTGAGCCAGAAGACTCATCATGCTACTAGTTTTCAACTTTAGGCTTAGGAGCTTGGAATTTAGTTTTTGGGTTATTCTACTAATTTTCTTTACCCTTCAGATATTTGGTCCCTGAGACATGGAGGGCTTGATCAAGGGAGGATCTGATGATCCCCATCTGGACAAGCTTATCATGTTCACTTGTTAGGGACTCAATGAAGGTATTTAGTGTAGGCATCTTCCATCCAAGGGTTGTGAGATTCCCCACATAGAATGTAGAGACAAAAACTAAATAATCAACTCCAAGTTTGGAGAGTATGGTGAGGATGAGCTGATCATCCTCTTTCTCCACTTTGCATTGCTTCAACAGTAAGACAATGTGCTTGAACTTTCTGAAAAAGTCATTCAAGGTCTCGAAATTGGAGGGCTGGAGAGACATCAATTCATTTTCGAGCTAGTAAACTCTCAAATCATCTTGCTTTCCATACAGGGCTTCCAATTTGTCCCAAATTTATTTTGTATTCTTCAATCCTGAAAGATGGAAAAGAAGATCTCGGGAATTTGAGAGGCACAAGAAGCCGAATGCTTCATCCTTCTTGTTCAAGAATCTTGATTTGTCTATTGTAGAACCAGGCTCTTCTTCAATGTCCATGGTGACTCTATAGAGTCCTCTGGAGTACAACTAAATCTCCATATCTCCTTTCCATGAGTGGAAATTGAATGGAGTCAAAAGATCTACTGAGGAGGCCATCTGGATCTGTTGGAGCGAATGCTTCACCCATAGAAAACATGAAAATCACAACAAAAAGGGAAATGTAAGGTCAGACAACCTGCACATTTTAGGCTTTCATCACACCCATCATAGTCAATCAAGCAATCTTGATCAACAATTTCTTTACTTGGGGTATTAAATTGTAAGCCTTGGCTTCTGGTGCAGTGCTGGATTTTTGAGCTATTGCTCAATTTTCATGCAAGATCTCTCAAAAACCTTTTTTTTGAGAGATCTGAGCTTCATCCTGCTATGAGCTCTTATACCATATTAAATCTTTCACAGTGATCTAGGGACTGGACACAAGTCTCATCAAATATTAATAACAATAAGTCATGAAAATGGTGAAAAAGGGCTACAAAATGAGTAGCCGCACTGTATATTCACACAAAGAATGATTAATACAATACAATGATCATGCTACAAGCATGAATGAAAAAGTAATTTTAATTCCCAAGGAGGTCATTCGAATTGAATGAATGAGTCTAGCTTAACTGAATGTAAGCCATAGTCAACACTCCAGTTAACCATTGATCAAAACCCTAATTGACTCAACTGAGCCCTAACTGATGTTAGAGTGCAATAAATGACTGATTATAACTGAAATTAGGTCATAAACATGTCACAGCAAACCAACCAACAAGTGGTAGCACTTCAATGACTCCAATGAACCCCGATGAGGTTAACTTAAGTGGAACTGAACATAAGAAGTGGTTGGAGGAGCCCCTGTTGACTCCAATTCATTAAATAATCATTAAATAATCAATTTAATGAAGGGAGGCACCTTTACTACTCTGTTTAACTTATTGTAACCATCAGTTAGCAATAAAGTGCATTAAAGAAACTCATATCGCCCCCGGAGTTCTCTAGTTAGCCTCCCCAAATGTAGGAGAAGGCTAAGTTAGCCTCCTTGACTGAAGGTAGGCATGGATGTGACCTAACTCATGTCATTTGATGCTCCACTGGTGTAAATTAAGTCAATAATACTTAGGATAGTGTTTTAACTAGGCCAAATTGACCAAAAAGAGTGTGTATGGTGGTAAATGTATCCAACAAAAAGTTGTAATTATATTTTCTTGATTTTCATTAGAGATCTCACTTATTTTTCATTTCAAAAGAGAATGTTTTGTTTGCTTCAGTTAGGAAAGGACCATATACGCAAGTGGCTTTCATTTTTGTATGGGATTTATTCTATGTTTCAAATGAATCAAACCTCTCTCTCCCTTTCATAAGTAGGGAATACCTTTAAAGTGAAAGTGAAAATTTTGCACAATTTTACTGCTTGGTTTTACTTTTTATGTCCTCACCGCATGCATTCACCTAACCATTAAAGATGAATTAAGCGCTAGATTAGGTTTAAAATTTTTAGTAATTTGTGTGATAGGTTAGTGACATTTTCATGCGTCGTAAAACATAGCAGCTGTCATTAATTTATCTGCACTACAACCCAGGACTCATGCGGTTCTTCCACGTACCATCGGTATATCGAACATCCTTTCATGTACCCTTTAGGTATATTGAAAGGTACTTCATGTACTTGATTGTATATCGGAAGGCCCCTTGTGAACGGTTGTGCATTAGAAAACACTACTACCAATTTGAGCTCCCACGTACCTTGCATATATCAGGAAACCCTTTTAGGAATCCTCAAACCATCTGAGTTATCCTTTTGGCATGTCCTATGAGGTTCCAAACCTTTAATCCACTCCTCTCACATATTTTTCTTGCTTCTTTATTTTGATTAGCGCTTAGTGTCTGTATAGTTAGAATTTTTTAGAAGAGAGAAACATTCTAGTTACATAGTTATGTCTTCACCTTCTAGGAATACCAACCAAGAGACTCCTTTACCAAGCATGTCTTTTGTGTTCCGTCCATATGGGGATGTTGGTCCTCCTCTCATGGATACCTTAAGCCTTCCTGGATTGACTATTGGATTACCTATTTTGTTATTCTCTAGTCCAGTTATCCCATGTACACCAGTTTATTATGATCCTAATCCTTCATCGCATGAGAATCAACCTCCTGTTGATCCCTCTCCTTCTTCACCAGATGTGTCTTCTCCTATTTATCCCTCTTTGCCTATTGAAAGTTGTAGTACTAGTAGTCAGGTAGATAAGAAGAAGAAGAAGAGGAAGATTAAGAAGAAGAAGAAAAGGAATATTAAGAAGAAGAAAAACAAACAAAAAACCAAGTCTCAACCAATCACTCCTCCCGGTGCGGAGAGTGTTGATCTACACACCCCATGATCGCATAAGCCCAAATTCCCTTGTAGGATTTCCAAGTGTGATCACCTTATAAAATATTATCATGCTCTGGCCCTAGTTTTAGAAGAGTGGTCTAAGGTTTCTCGGCAACTGATGTCATCATCCTCTGGTCATCATACTAATGATCCCCTCTCAACCAGTGACTCTGTGGTTAAGAGTCAGAAGGGTAAACCAAAAATACTTGCTTGATTTGCAAGGACATGCACTTTAATTACCTTTGTCCTCACATGGATGAAGATTCTAAGATGTTGGAAGATATTACTGTACCTCGTCAATGGCTTCCAACAGGTTATCATAAGTTGTCACTCAACATCCCATTGGTTGATAAAGTGGTCGATCCAGTTCTAACCTCGGTTGATCCCACTCTTCCTTTGAAGATTGAAGTTGAAGTGGTCCATTCGATTTCATCCATAGTTGATCCCACTCTTCCTTTGAAGATTGAAGTTGAAGTGGTCCATTCGATTTCATCCATAGTTGATCCCACTCTTCCTTTGAATGGAGAAGTTAAATTGGTTGATTCATTTTCATCCAAGGTCAATCCCACTCTTCCTTCTAAGAGTGAATTCCAAATGGTTAATCTGGATTCATCCGTGATTGATCTCATTCTTCCTTTGAATAGTGAAGTTAAAGTGGTCGATTCGATGTCATCACCACCCTATCCCACTCTTTCATCTGAGAGTGTTAATACTGAAGCAGTCGCTTTGACAAAATATTCATATTTTTCTTCTCTTACAGTAGAGAATGAACCGAAACCTGCTGAATTTTTCATGCTTCATTCTGATTGTTCTTGACAAGAGGAAATTTTGTTTGTTTTGATAGAACCCTCTCCAAGTACTGAGGTTATTTCCTTTGAATGGAGTAACCTAACAGATTCTTGTCTTCATTCGAATGTTCATTTCCAGATAGTTGTGAATATTACTGCGAGGCGGATACTTCGCACTATTGTTGATGAAGGGGCTTCTATTAGTATTATATCCTCAACTGCTTGAGAAGCTTTAGGCTCTCCTCAGCTTGTGCTAGCCACTGATCAGATACTAGCTTTTAATTGAAGACCTACTGCACCTTTAGGGACCCTTCCTGATTTTCCTATTACATTAGGAGGGAAACTGTCTGTATTGATGTTATGGTGGTCCAAGCTCCTTTAGATTGCAATCTGCTCCTTGGACGTGATCATGTTTACGCCATGAAGGCTGTATTTTCCACACTCTTTAGAGTTATGCATTTTTCCCATGATGGGAATATTGTGACCATTGATTAGCTTTATTTTGTTACACCTAACCATCACATGCTTCCTAGTAATTATACAGCCATGAATGTTCCTCATGTTCTTATGATTCCTTCCCCTTCTTCTAGTTAGATTCTCCCCATCATAGGTAAAATGGGGGGCATGGATCTAGTCTATGGACATCATAATGGAGCTAATCCATTAGCTTTTATGAAATGGGGGAAACCTACCAACCTCTGGATAACATGTTGGGTAAGAGAAGGTTTGCGAGCATAGTTATTATTTTGTTTCAAGCTCGTCAAAAAATGAAATAGGTTGGCAAGGATAGTTCTTATCCTATGTCAAGCTCGTTAAAAAATGAAATAGGTTAGTGAGAATAGTTCCCATTCTGATCCAGATGGAGATCAGTGGCCACCCACGTATTCCACTAGCTCAAAACAATTGTCCATTGTGGCAGTTTCCTAGTTACTGTTTTGCAGTTTTTCGAGTCCTAAACTTCCAGGGCTGTTTTGAGGCCTTAAACGATGTTTTTTGGATATTTGGGGCCAAATGGTTGCCATAACTATGCATTTGTTTGACCAAAAGTTGTAAATATTAGATAGAAATTTTCAACGAGCTATCGAATGCCCAAATCAGAGATCATATGCAAAAGTTATGACCCTGGGAAGTTGACTATTCAACTTACCACCTTGGGGCCGCAAACTTTATGACGGTTCATCTTCTAGGGTTACGTTTTGGGACTTTTGGGGTTCTCATCTCATTATTATTATAAATAGGCCCCTTTGGCCTCATTTTGTATGGATCTTGGTACGAATGAGCATAGCGTCCACATCTCTTCTCAGAGATAGCTACCACCATTCCAGCAATTGTATTATAGTCTGTTCTATTTCCGCCATTTAATAGAATATGTGTTTACTGTATCTTTGTTATCTTTGCAAAATGTCTGTGATTATGATTCTGTATATGTTCTTTCATTTCGTTCACGCATAAATCCGGATCAGTGGTATCAAAGCAATATGCTCTTTGATTGTTTCTCGGCTCATGTCCCCAACGAGGTCCAAGTATAGAGAGTTTGGTCTCGAACTAGTTTCACTTGATCATTCTCATCGTCCCAAATGACCTCCCATGGCAGAAGAAAAGAGATACGACGAAGCAGGAGATCCTATCAAGTCGATGCTCGAGGAATCCCTCGACCGACAGAGGAACGAGATGATGGATAGTTTCGCCCAGATCCTTCGGCAAATGATGGCAATGGCAAGTGCATATTCAACAAGCAGCCAGTTTGGGGATGCAACTCCCTTCAAGGTACAAGTTAACTTTGATATTCCTTTATTTGAAAGAAATATTGATGCAGATGCCCTAGATAATTGGTTGAATTTTCTAGAAGGGTATTTCTCTGTCCACAATTTTTCCGATAGAGAAAAGATCACCTTTGCGCACCTTAAGGCAGTCCCCCATGTCCAAAATTTGTGGGGTAATTATTGTGAGAAAAACTCATTAGACGAGTTTGGAATGTTTGAAACAAATCCCACTTGGGCCTCTTTCATAGATGTCGTTAGGGAACAGTATTACCCTGTGGGAAACTATGATGACCAGTACACACAATGGACCATTCTTTGTTAAGAAAGGGACCAGACGGTGTCGGAGTACACCAACAAATTTCATACCCTGCGGACAAGGCTGAGTATCAAAGACTCCGAGCAGCACCTAATCCTGAAATATCGTAGTGGTCTACATTGGTACATCCGAACTGAGATGGAATTCCTTGACGTCTCTTCACTTGGATCCTCCTATCAGTATGCTGTCAAAATCGAGGAGAAATTTTGACAAAAGAACAAGCGATACTCTGGACCTGCGAATCCACCGCAGAACCAAGGCAAGGGAAACCCTGGCCCATAGAACACAGCAAAAGAAAATGAAAACTAGTCCCCGCCACACACAAAGAAGGGAGATCGAAAGACAAAGAAGGACACCGGTAAGTGGTGCGAATTTCATAAAAGCCCTTGGCACAACACTGATGAATGTCACTCAAAGCAGTCATTAGTGGCTGAGATCAAATCTTCAGAATCAGATCCTGATTCTGATTCTGAACCCAATGCCACAGCCACAGACAATGGGAGGAAAATCATTGATGCAGACCCCACTGCCACTGTTGCTACCGCACAGATTCAACTAGAGGATCCTGAAGAGTCATAGGCAGAGGAGTGCCTATTCCACTCCCATATGTGGGTGAAGAGAATGCCTCTACATTTTGTTGTTGACAACGACAACCAAAAGAACCTGATCTCAGCAGAAGTCGTCAAGAGATTGGAGCTTTCTACAACACCACACCCGCAACCTTACAGTATCGGTTGGCTAAGCCAAGGATGAGGTATCCACATTAATCAACAATGCCTCCTACCATATGGAATCAAGCCTTTCAAATACGACGTACTGTGTGATGTGGCCCCACTTGAAGTATGTGATGTTTTTTTAGGACAACCATATATGTGGAAGTGTCATGTTGTATATGAGTCACGGCCTCGTAGTGTCATTGTCACATTGGGAGGACAACTCTACCGGATCCCAGAGACATTTGCACCTGCTACAGTCACATAGGGTAGGAAGACAAGCTCCCACACCAGAAAATTATTCCTCTTCACAATTGCGTCTCAAGGAGAAGATAAGATCACAGAGACCTCCACACCCTCTACACAGGGTGTCTCTGCTCATCAGACACAAGAAGAAAACAGAGCCATTGTTTCCTCATCTATCGATTACCTCTACAATGCAAGGCCACGCATTCAAGGTGCTCATCCAGAAACAAATCATCTATATAACAATTACAGCCCTCTCGGGATGCCAAAGAAAAGCAGCCTCTTCACTCCAACAAATGTCGCACTAGAAGATCAACTCAACACACAGTTCAAGATATGATACAGGATTTGAAGCAATGGAGACCATTGCTTCCTAAGGAGGGAAGATTGATCCTGATGGATATCGTTGGCCACCCACCTATTCCACTAGATCAAAACAATTTTCCATTGTGGCAGTTTCCTAGTTATTTTACTGCAGTTTTTTGAGTCCTAAACTTCCAGGGCCGTTTTGAGGCCTTAAACGACATTTTTTGGATATTTGGGGACAAATAGTTCACATTGGTATGCATTTGGCCGACCAAACATTGTAAATATTAGATAGACCTTTTCAACGAGCTATCGAACACCCAAATCGGAGATCGTATGCAAAAGTTATGACCCCGAGAAGTTGACTATTCAACTTACCACCTTGGGGCGGCAAACTTTATGACGGTTCATCTTATAGGGTTACGTTTTGGGAATTTTGGGGTTCTCATATCATTATTATTATAAATAGCCCTCTTTGAACTCATTTTGTATGGAGCTTGGCACAAATGAGCGTAGCGGCCACATCTCTTCTCAGAGATAGCTACCACCATTCCAACAATTGTATTACAGTCTGTTCTATTTCTGCCATTTAATAGAATATGTGTTTACTGTATCTTTGTTATCTTTGCAAAATGTCTGTTATTATGATTCTATATATGTTCTTTCATTTCGTTCACACATAAATACGGATCACATTCGGTGTCAAGCTCGTTAAAAAATGAAACAAATTCCTACAAGCATAGATTCTTATTCTATGTCAAGCTCGTGAAAAAATTAAACAGGTTGGTGAACATAGTTCTTTTTCTGTGTCAAGCTCGTTAAAAAATAAAACATGTTGGTGATCATAGTTCTTTCTCTGTGTCAAGTTCGTTAAAAAATGAAATAGATGCTTATGATAAAATTTCCCATTCTATGTCAAGCTCGTTAAAAAATGAAATGGATCTCCTCAAGCATAGTTTACCTTTTGGTTTCAAGCTTGCATAAAAATGAAACCATTCCTGAGCATAGTTCATTTTCTATTTCAAGATCGTTAAAAAATGAAATAGGTTTCCTTAAGCATAGTTTAACTTTTGGTTTCAAGCTTGCATAAAAATGAGACCATGTTCCAATCATAGTTACCTTCTATTTCAAGCTTGTGTAAAAATGAAACAGATTTCCTTCCCTTGAGTCGAGTCTTCCCTTTAGTGTTAGAACTTGAACCTTCTTTTCACCTACCCAATTCTCGTTCTTCCTACTCCCTTGGTGAACATTTTCACATTAGTAACTAGGTTTTTTAGGTTGGGTATGGAAGAAGAATCATCAAGAAAAACGAAGCTTGGGGGGCATGTCGAGCCCTTAGCAACCATGCTAGGGGTAAGCTTCGCTAGCAATCATGCTAGGGGAAATCTTCCAACCTCTGTATATCATGTTAATGGGATTTTTTCAAGCATAGTTTACCCATTGGTTTCAAGCTTGCGTAAAAATGAAACCAATCTTTGATCATTTTTTCAATTGATCTTCAAGCTCATTAAAAACAGTAAGATGGTGTTCAGCTTGCTTTTCATTTTTTGCACTCTCGTTAAAACATGAAAAGTGGTTTGAGCTTAGTTTATCACTTTTTCGTTCTCTGGATTCGAACATGAAAAAGGTTAATAGAGTCCTCTTTAAGATATTTTTGGACTCTTAAAATGTGAAAAGATAGTTGAGTACTTGTCTTCCTCATACTCGTAAAAGTATCTGAAGAGTTGCCTCTCTGACAGTAGGTTATCTCTTTTTCAGTTCGGATGGACTATTTATGAAAAAGGAACACTCCAGCCAATCATGACTGGAAGAGTTCTCTAAGGTATTATTTTATACTATTTCGGGCCTTAGGGACTAAATCATATGAAAAAGGACCCTTTGGAGTTTTCTTTAGTTTGTTCGAACTCTCTAAACATGAACTACACTGAGTTTTATTTCATTGGAATCATTAAATTAAACATTAAAAGACCTTTTTTCGGAATGAACCCCTCCTTTCTCAGGTTCGTAAAACATATGAATTTGGAATTGTCTGAAGGACAAGCTAAAACGAGTGTTTTTTACCCTCTTTGAACTCGTAAAAATGAAAAGATGCACTCATCAATCATGATGGAGAAATTAAGGGAAAGGGAAAACATTTTGCAAATCAAATGGTAGTTGTTAGTCACCTTTGAACATGGCACTTGTCTGCATTTCATTCAGTCAATTGGGTATTCAGCTTGTTTCTGATTCAATCCGCTTTCATGAGTCATGCCACTCCTTTGAGTCTCTCAAAGATTTCATTTTCCATTGTCGCATTGTGTTCTACCTTGTCAACTCAATGCTGCCAAGTCTTCGTTCGTGCCGCCTTATGTTAAAAAGGGAAACTATTTTGAGATTTTACACCTGCAATCAAAATAAATTTTTCGAGTCAGTTAATTTTGAGTCAGTCCTATGGTTACATCATACTTAAAATTCCAGAATCGTGCTCCGAGTTTCATGACGTCGATGTGGGATTCATCATGGCCCTCCTTCGACGAGACTATTCCTATCGACATCATATCATCATCTAGGAATTAGCCTTAAAAGCAAATTTAATACCTTGAGATCTGTATGCCTTAATGACATATTCTCTCACTCTTGACATAGGTTCACATCATTGACCTTTGATCAAGAGATTCGACTAAGTGTTCGACATCAAAACATATATTCACACTTAGTATATTGTACTAGAGTACCTTGGGAATCATTGACATTACTGGTAATCTCCCTCGCACTTGTTAATGGTTCACATCATTGACCGGCAATCAAGTGCTTTCTACCATGTTTGACTTCAAATCATTGTAATCACATGGTTAGAATCGTGCTTTGTGGAAGACGAGACGAAGACCTGGGTATTTTTTAAAAACATTCATATCTTTCTCCCCAAGTTACGATGGAGCATATTGTATGAGTCCTAGCATGGATCCACATTTGTATGGTCGTGGCTATGCTCAGATTTACATCTATTTGACATAGATCTACATTGTATGTCTGGTAGCTGTGTTCAAATTTGAGTCTTCTTCGCATAGATCTACGTTGTATTTTAGTAGCCAAGACTTTTTTGTATCTAACATGGATCTATGTTATATTGGTCAGCAGCCGTGTTATGAGTCATTTTGGACATGTATCAAAATATGCTGCAGAAATTTGGTGATGTTTGAGAAGTTCCAACCTTTGGACCTTTGCCTTGACACTATACCTTGTTCTTTCAAAGTATATTTCCTCTCATTTACCTCTAGCCATTATACTCTAGGGGGAATCTTTGTTATACCAAAATCTCATCACCCTCATGTTATGAGATAGGTATCCCCTTGTCTGCTCCAATCCCTCAAAGTTTTCCCCAGAGAAAGGAAGGAATAAATTAACCCCTTGCAATTTTCCCTCTTTTGAACCGGTAACGCTCTTTCCCCATTGACAAAAAGTGTTACCCTAGAAGCAAAGAGCCACCACCACTCCTGATACATGAGCAAAGAGTGGTGCCACCACTTCTAGCCCTACTACAAGAAGAAGTGTCCCCCTTATCACTGCCTTTTTGCTTCATTGGAAGAGCGGTGCTCAAGTTTTGAAGGAAAAAAAGAGAAGCTTCGAGAGGCTTCTTGAAGCTGACCTCCGTGGAGCCTCATCCCTATGGTTTAGGACCAACTGGAGCTCAAGATCCTCCCTTTTAGGATCTAATATTCACCTCACCCATGAGTTCCTCAACCATACCTATCCTCCCATTCCTTTAAATATTGGCTCACCTCGCATGGGAAAAAGGAGGAAGAATTGTGTTGCATACCCAAACTATGTCAAAATCATTCTTGAGTCTTTGGAGGCAAGGAGCCATTGTAAGGAATTTTCAACACCAAGGCATGAAGGTTGTAGTCTCTTCAATCATTTATTAATAAAGAATGTCTTTTCTTTCCCATATTTATTGTTTCATTTGTATATATTTCTTGATTCCTTGGTCATGAGCATAGATCTAGTTGATTATATTGTATTCTATCATGTTTTATTTGTTTTCTTCCATCTTTTACAGGTTATTCTGCAGTAATATTCAATGATAGCAAGGAAAACCTTTTAATGAAGCATCATGGCATTCCATTCAAGTGATTAACCAGATCTAGGGAGAGTCTAGCATTCTATGTTTGTTTTTTGTTCTAGATCTGAACCATTCAAACTAGGGAACTAGCTCTTGTCCATAGGAGGTGTGTATTTCATGCTAACATTGCCTTATATTTCTAAGGTGAACCATCAGGAGAAAAATTATTATTGAAAACCCACTTACATTAAACTAGTTTTCTCCCTAGGGAAAGATCGACCAGTTCCCAAGTTTTGTTCTTCTGGAGCGAGCTGAATTCTTATTTAATGGATGCTTTCCATCTTGGATCATGTGCTGCATATTCATATGTCTGTGGATCTGATTCAACTATCATAAATCCCTTCTCAGCAAATAGAGGATATTTCACACAAAAGGCACTCTCACAAATTGAGATCTAGTCCTCCTAGTGTCATTAGGATTTCCATCTAGTTCCCCAGCTACATGAATGGTGTTTTCTGCCCATTTTAGTCTTGTAGGATTGTTAGGATATTTAATCAAATCATCATTATCAGACATATCAAAATCAGCAAAATCATTAGTCTCTCCACTTACAATCAATGGTTCTGGTGGTGAAAAAGACTCTCCAACTTCTACTTCTACTAAAGGCTCTTCTTGGAACTGAACACTTCTTGCAATGAAAGATTTGTTAGTTCTCAAGTTGATCATCTTGTACCCTTTTGAATATTCAAAATACCCAACAAATAGGCACTCTTGACTTTGGGGTTGCAAAGCATTCCTCTTTTCAGTTGGAATTATAGCCCAATCCTTTGAGCCAAAAATCCTAAAATGGGTCACATCTGGCTTACACCCACTCCAAGCTTTGACATGAGTCATACCATCAAGTTTCTTATGAGGAACCCTATTCTATATGTAGGATGCATAATTTTTAGCCTCGGCCCAAAACTTTGGTGGCAAATTCTTAGCCATGCAGGTTGTCATTTCCTTCAGTGATCTATTCTTTATCTCAGCAACACCATTTTGTTGTGGTGTGTAAGGGATCGAATGTTGCATCTGAATACCTGCCTCTTTACAATGTTGAATGAAATTAGACTTGACATACTCACCACCATTGTCATATCTAAGGATCTTGAGTTTCCTCCTAGACTGGTTTTCAACCAAGGCTCTAAAGACTTTGAAGAGGTCAAAAACTTCAGACTTATGCTTTAGGTAGTGAACACAACAATACCTGGAAAAGTCATCTATGAAGGTCAGTGCACATTTGGCTTGGCTCATGGACATATGAGGGAATGGACCAGCAATGTCACTGTGGATCAGCTCAATAGATGTAGAGGTTCTCTCATGACTAGCTTTCTCATACTTATGCTTTGGGTGTTTTCCTAGGATACAACCTTGACAGGCTCCCTTAGAAAACTTGATCTTTGGTAACCCTATGACCATATGTTTTTCACTCAAATCAGAAATATACTTATATTTAAGATGGCCAACTCTTTCATGCCAAAGATTGCTTGCTTCACTAGCATGAATCAGAAGAACAGAGCGGTTTGAGTAGGGTAGAAAATGGGAAAACTTGTATACCTTCGAAGTGTGATCAATAACACCTTTTGCTATGAATTTACCATTCAAAATATCATTGATTTCAACATCATCATGGGAGAATATGACCTTCTTTGGAGACCCAGTATGAGTCATATGATACACTGAAAAAAGATTAGAGGTAAGACCTAGAACCTACAATACATTATTGAAACTTCCATGGTCAAGATCAATCCTACCCTTCCCTAAACTGTCAGTGAGAGAGTCATCTCCCAAAACTATTGGTGGTCCTTTCTACATGTCAAGAGAGGAGAATGTCTCTTTTGTCAAAACCATGTGTCCAGAAGCTCCATAATCTATGATGAATCTAGGTGAGCTTGATGTGCCAGCAACCAAGGCATGTACTCTCTCTCTGTCTTCTGAATTTTATCCTCCTTCCTTCTTCTTTGAGAAATCAGGAAGGGAGATGTTATTCTTCTCTAGGATTTGGGTCAACATGTCAATTTGCTTCTTCATACAAGAGCTCTTAGGATGATAGCCCTTACTGTAGTATGCACACTTTCTCATTTCTCCTTTGTTCTTCTTCTTCTAGGAGTTCTTCTTGGAACCTTGGGGCTCCTCTTGAGACTTGACTTGTCTCTCTTTTGATCAAGTGGGTTTTTATATTTTTTCTTGCTTTTTGAATGCACCCTTGAATCTACAACAACCAATGATTGGTATTTGGAAGGTTTTATGGTGCCCATCATCGCCAAATTATCTTTCTCTTGTGTGAGGGATTCCATGAACTATGCAAGCTTAGGCATCTTCCAGGATCGAGATGTTAACTTGGTGGCATGGAAGGTCGAAAAAAACACTAAATAGTTAGGACCAAGCTTACAGAGTATGGACAAGACTAGTTTCTCTTCCTTCTTTTTGATCCCACACTGTTTCAACTGCAAAACAAGGGCCTTAAACTTGGAAAAGTAGAGTTGCAATGATTCGAAGCTACTAGGACTCAAGGATATCAGCTCATTCTCGATTTGATGTCCTCTCATCTCATATGCCTTTCCAAAAGGCTCTTCTAGATTCTCTCACACTTCATTGTGTGATGTCAATCCATCAAGATGGAAGAGGAGGTCTCTTGAAATGCTCAAACACAAAAGACCCTAGGCCTCATCCCTCCTGTTGTGCCATTTAATTTTCTATGCGGCTGTATTGGGATATTCCTCAGTTTCCATAGTTACCCTGTAGAGACATTTCGCTCACAAAAATATCTCCATCTCATCTTTCCACTCAAATAAATTGAATGGAGTCAAGATTATCTTTTGAGATTGGTCCATAGCTCAGAAACTCTGCCCTCCAGGCAGTAGAATGCGCTCCCAGTCAATGATGTCAAACCTGCAATAAAAATTTGGAAGGAGAGAAATCGATCTACAAAGTCTCTGATACCATCTGTAAATTGAACGCAAGAGATAGAACAATTACGCTCACAAAATTGCTGATCAAACATGCAAAAAAAGAGACTGAAATTGGAGCATAACACTAATCTGTATTGAGTAAGTGTACAATAGACAAACTTATGAAGTAATAGGATGTTGTAATATATAATCACATGAGGTAATCGAATACATAAAGATTCTATTTGAAATATTCAAAAAGCAGGCTTACCAAATCTAGTCAAATCCCCCATAAGTGCATAAAGCAATTTCCAAATCTAAGTAGATGCTCATGAATTTGCTCAGTCAAGTGGGAAAGCTAAAGAGGGGTGGAAAGACAACTCATGAATGATTTTATTTGGAGAAAAGGAGGGAGGATGATGTGGGAAAAAAACAAGTCAACTACACCTAGTCTAGCTTTTCCTTTTGCCTTAAATCAGAAATAAAACAAGGCAGCTTTTCAGAAAAAGGAGATATGCACTTTAGAGAATCTGGAATAAAGCAGACATGCTAAATTGGGTTTCTAGGATGTTTTCCCAAGCACTGCATGACTCAGTTTTAGCATGTGTTGACTTCTAGGACATGTAGAAGGCAACTAGCATAGAATGGAATCTAGGAAACTAGGTAATAAGACAAAAATAATTAAATTAATGTCTAATGTAGGTAACTATGGGTTGATTATTCTAGCACAATTTTACAAATTTGCACTCTACTTTTACAAAACAAAATTGTGAATTTAGACATTCTTTTCAATTATCACCATGCTATCATTAGAGGAAATTTGGGGTCTAAAATGAGCCTTATAGGAAAAAGCACCAACAATAAGTTCTTGTGAGTTGGAATTCAAGAACCAATAGAATTCCAATAAACTGAGTCAACCATAATGGTTTAATTGGCATATTTGTCATAAAAAAACTACTTTTTTTGTTCGTATTTTTGACATATCTCCCTGTGTTTTTACTCAAATTTATATCAGGAGAGCTCGTTGGATGCAGAATTTGATTCCGCATTGATTACCCACACTACATACTTTTGACGGACCCCGCTACCCCAAAAACAAGAAATACCTGAAAAAACATGATGATGACGGACCTCGCTACCCCAAAACCAAGAAATACTTGAAAAAACATGATGATGACATCATCATGTTTTTTCAGGTATTTCTTGTTTTTGGGGTAGCGTGGTCCGTCAAAAGTATGCAGTGTGGGTACCCATCATCACGTTTTTTCAGACATTTCTTGTTTTTGGGGTAGCGAGGTCCATCAAAAGTATGCAGTGTGGGTACTCGTTGGATGCAGAATCAAATTCCACATCCAACGAGCTCTCTCGATCAAAATTTGAGTAAAACCATAGGGAGATATGTTGAAAATACGAACACAAAAAAAGTAGTGTTTTTTTTCTTTTTTCCTCCAAAATTAATAAATATTATTTTATTATTTTAACTATTATTTTATTATTTTCCTTAGGAGACCCATTTTAGACCTCAAAATT
>LPNX011204830.1:16552-72762 GCA_001517045.1 Pseudotsuga menziesii
TGCAATTTTCCTGTTAGGGACAAGGACAGGAAACCTTTCCAGCAGGATGTGCCCAAGAAAACCTGGTTAGACGAGGACATTAGGAAAGATCTAAGAAGGAANGTTATAAATTATGATAATTCATACATGTATAATACATATAGTATGATATAAATAGAATATTATCCTGAGGCTGTGGGGCCGCTACAAGATCCTCATGCAAATGTTATGAGACATATCTAGTCTTCATGCAAATATTATGAGACATATTTGGACATGTGTAAGAACATGAGAAGAAGAACCATATATTCTCCAACTTAAGCCACTTAAAAATACTTAAGGATGGAACGTATGCTTGCATTTTAGTGGACTAAGTGGGCATTTCACATTTGCAAGGAAGCCTTGCAATGTTTTTGCACAGTAGTCATGTTTTTAGGAAATATTAGAAAAATAGAAGTACAGGAAGGTGTAAAACAATAAAAAACACCATATCCAATTGATATCACTCAAAAATACTAAACAATGAGGGCTAGGCGTGCATTTTACAGACCTAGTCAAATAAAGTTCAAAATAGAAAAAATTGCAATTTTCAAAAATTTACTGCACACGAAATAAACATATTTTAAAAATTATGAAGGATTTTTTTGTCCATAGTATATATAGCTCCAGGTATATGCAATTAGGTTTTTAAAATTACCTCTAAAAACATTATGGCAGGCATTTTTATAAGCCTATTTTTACAGATTTACATTTTGTTTTTACAAAACAAAATTATGAATTTAGACATTATTTTCCAATTATCACAATGCTAATTATAAAATATAATAATTCATACATGTATAATACTTATAGTATGATATAAGTAGGATATTATCCCGGTGCTATGGGCCCAGGCTGTGGTGTGCATTTTTGTAAGCCTAGTTTTACAGATTTACACTCTTTAGAGGATATTTCAACTCAAAATGGGCCTTTTAACTCTAATTAAAATTCCATGTCATCATGTGTTATCCAATGAAATTGATTTAAATTTGACATACCGTATAGGTCTTAAACACATTTTTAATATAAATTTGAGGATAGTTATTATAAAAAAAAATTATTTTTTTTTGTTTGTATTTTCGACACATCTCTCTGATCGTTTTCTCAAATTTCGATCAGGAGAGCTCGTTGGGTGCATAATTAAATTCCACATCCAACGAGTACCCACTCGACATACTTTTTATGGACCCCGCTACCCCAAAAACAAGAAAAAGCTCAAAAAATGTGATGATGTCATCATCACATTTTTTGAGCTATTTCTTGTTTTTGGGGTAGCGGGGTCCATCAAAAGTATGCCGAGTGGGTACTCGTTGGATGCAGAATTTAATTACGCCTTCAACGAGCTCCCCTGATCCAAATTTGAGTAAAAGCATAGGGAGATATGTCAAAAATACAAAAACAAATAGTTTTTTTCTTTTCTTCCTCCAAAATTAATAAATATTATTTTATTAATTTTTTTTAGGAGGCTCATTTTGATATGAAATTTCCTCTAATAGTTTCTTACATAAAAACTCAGGATTTTAGTAATTAATTTTGAATTTGACCAAGATACTTACAAATTATGAATGTGTACATCAAAAATGCATAAAGTATAATAGTCTTTACTATAATAAAGTCATAATATATGAATGGTCAAATTTGTTGATTCATTTTAAATCTAAAAATCCCCTTCTCTGCAAAAATGACACTGCAAACAATTTTGGAACCCAAATTGAAAACCTATATGTACATTAAGGTGGAAAATAGTAAAACACACCATTTCCAACTTAAATAACTCAAAAATACTCAATAGTGATGGTTGGAAGGGCATTTTTATGAACATGGTAAGACTTGGTTCCAAACATAAAATTTATTATTTTGTCAAATTAACTGTGTACAAATGAAACATAATTTTAGGAAATTGAAAGAGGTTTTTTTCAAACATATATCTGTCTTCAATCCCATGGTATTAATTTAAAGTAATAATATATGTATGGACTATGGCGTGCATTTTGTTAAGCCCATTTTTGTAGATTAACACTCTATTTTTACATAACAAATCATGATTTTAGTGATTAATTTCAATTTCACCAAAATACTTACAATGTATGAATAAGTATATGTTTAATGCCTATACTATGATACTCTATTATGATAAATTCATGGTTTCTTCATGGTCAATATGTATAATCATTTTAAGACTAAAAATCTCATGCTCTGTAAAAAAGCATACATCAGGCACTTTTTCAAGAAAAATAAAAAAACTAATTGTAGAACGTGGAAATATTTATAAACTCATGAAGATGGAAATATTTATAAACTCATGAAGATGATGTACAAAATACAGTGTCAAAAACCAAGTGAAATACAAATTAAACAACAATGTCAAAAACCAAGTGAAATACAAATTAAAAGACAAATTAAACAACTATGCCAAAAACCAAGTGAAAGACAAATTTAACGGTAATGAAAAAAAACAACCTTCGAGACTATGGTAGAATGTAGAAATGACTTAACAACTTTCCCAAAATAGATAAAAGCTTCATTGCTGGATAAATATACACATATTGATCTTAACATCTATCACATTAACAAACTGTAACATTGACATCAAAGCTATATGAGAAACTAATAAAGCAAATCCATATCACAATGCCATATCAGCCAAGTGCATTCTATTGAATTTTTTAGAGCATATTCATTACAATCTTACTCTATATGCTACTATTCGAACTCTTTCCATTTTTTACCATCAACATAAGTGACAGGCAAGTGCAATTTACTATCACTTGAGATAAGGATGGGACTGAATGAAGTAGAATGCAAGCGTACCTAAGTCAAAATAATATGATTTTGTGTGGATGAGTCAATGTTGGTAGACTTCACGCCAAAGGAGTACCATCAAGTAATGTTGCTTCTTATTCCAATTTAAAATTCTAAAGGTATCCACAAGACATTTTTACATAATCAGAATTATGTTATATGTTTTTCTGGTTATGTTGCATGGTACCAGGTAGTCCAAAACACCAAGCAGTCCAAAACAAAACACATTGTTATAAAAAACACACATTCAAATTCATGAGAAATGAAATTTTTTGAAATGACCCACCATGCTTAATCGATCATGGATGCTCAATTGATTTCATTCCACCACGTAGATCTAAAGGCGGCTCATATCATAACTGTGCCACCCATTCCTAGCATGTCTTACACTTCCAAGAATGTTACAAACGGTGCTAATTTAATGCAATTTCAAATCTCCATACGCTTAACCTATGTTAAACTCACCATGGGTTGGAAATTTCGGTTGGGTGACTATGCTTGCTTTAAGAAAACGACTAGTTAACTTATATTTTTGATCGAAAATTGTCCTGATTTCATTTTTTCGAGCTCAAATATTTTTAGTGAGTAGACTCATTTAACTACTTTACAATAAAAAAATAATATTTTCAATAGGATGTGAGCAACTATATCTAATAAAAAAAAGCATCTTTTGGTATTCCTTGATTAACATTCTTAACAATTTAGGATACACACTAGTGTATGATAGTTTGTTATGTTTTGTTTTGACATAACATATTTGAAAAGAAAACTTAACATAGTGTGAGACCCAACCTGAAAGAAGACATTGTGCAACATCTCATCATGTAGTTCAACAAGCTAGGGTTCACTATTCCAGGCACCTTCCTCCATATATCAGCCGAAAAGGAGGTTCCATTCAACTCGCCCTAGGAAGGAGAAAATTTCTGTGAAAGTAGTTTTCAATTCTAAGGATTTTCATTTTTTTACCTACCACTACTACCGGGAGAAACTAGGGCATTCGATTTTTCAAGGTTCCATCCACATATTCCAGAAAAGAAAGATACAATCTATCTCGACTTTGGGAGGTTCATATTTCCCTCCACTCGACTCTACAAGTGATCTCAACTAAAATTTTGGGGTTTTACGATCAAACCTTAGGTCATCCTAAAGCTAGTTCTAGAATCATTCCTCAAATTGATAAGTACTATCTTCTATATTTCCATTTTAGGTTCTTATTCATTAAATATGACAAACAATACCAGCCTTGATGAAAATATTGGAGCAAAGAATTTCATAGAATAAAAGTATAGAGTCATGTTCATTCTCGAAAAACATGACCTAGATGGATACATCAAAGAAGAGGTTAAGGAACCATAGGGAGATCAAGAAAAATCCAAGCACAAGAAGTATATGATCAAATACAAGAGGATCATAGCTCACTCTATCAAGGATCATTTGATCCCCCAAGTGTCTTCAAAGACTACTCCAAAGGAAATGTTTGATGAACTACTGAATCTATTTGAAGGGAAGAATATCAACGTAGAATGAACTTGAGAAACCAACTCAAGGGTGTGAAGATGCAAAAGGAAGAAACCATGCAGTCATACTTTTCCAGATTATATCAAATCCAAGAACAATTAGAAGCCATTAGTGACATGGTAGAAGAAGTTGAAGTTTTGATGACCACTCTAAATGGTCTTCCAAAAGAATGGGATTCCTTCCTCAAAGGAATATGTTCTAGAAGATTCTAACCAATTTCAGCAAAATATGTGAAGAATGTGTACAAGAATAAGGAAGGTTAGAAAATATAGAAGAAATTTAAAAGAAGATTATGATCAAGCTCTAGTTGTGCATACAAAGAATGGGAGAAACAAAAGGAAGGATCGAGGATCTCCTACAATAAGGTCACATGAATGAAAAATAGGGAAGACTTTTAAGAAGGATTACTAATATTATGAATGTTACACATGTCATAAGTTAGGACATATATCCACACATTTTCCACTTAACAAAAACAAGTTCAATAAGAAGAACCAAAAGTTCCATGCCCATGCAGCCGAAGAGAATGAATCAGATGAAGAGAATACTGATGAGAATGAAAAATGTAATGAAGAATATTTCTTTATATCATTCCTCGCAGGATCAATCTCTCATGAAAGTGATACTTGAATCATATATAGTGGTGCTTCCAAACATACAATAGGTCACAAATATTCTCTCTCATACCTCACTCAGAAGGACTATACACACAAAGTGAAGCTTTGAAATGACTATCAATATCCTATAAAAGGAATGGGAGAAGCCTCTCACAGGCTGAAATTAGGTAAGTCCATTAAAATGAAATAAGTCTTATATGTTCTAGGTCTAAATAAGAACCTTATTTCTTTATCATCTTTAGAGAACAAAGGCTTCTGATTTTCCTTTGTAGATGGTGAAGTGTAATAAGGAATATTGCACCTTCTACGGACAGAAGTTGTTTCTCAGGTATGAATGGTTCAGATCCAGAACAAATGAGTGAAAAACAAAGGATGAAGACCTTCCCTGATTGTTGTAAACACCTGGAATGCTGCTTTCATCATGAACTTGTGTACCTGCAAACATGTCAAACAAACAAGAACATCAAATCTACCAAAAAATCATCTACACATCCATACTAGTGACTAAGGAATCTAGTAACATATACATGCGAAATCAAAACAATAGATATGTGGGACGGAAATAATCTTTGCATTAAGAAAATAATGAAGAAGCTTACAACCATTGTCTTAGTGTTGACAAACTCCTCAATAAGACAAACACCTCATCCCCAAAAGCTCCAATTTTCTCTCTTGTGCTCTCCAATGGATTGGACTAGGTAGTCAATTCAACAGCATAACAATACCATTCAGTTATCTCCCTCAACTATGGATAAGAGCTTGTATTTATAGGGCTCAATGGATAGGGATAGTTGAGAGAATTGTGGGTGAGGTGGCTCTAAGTTCCTACTAAGAGGGATATCGACTCCAACTAACCCATATTATTAGGGATAAGGGAGGACACGATGCTCAAGTTCTAGAAGCCTTGAGAAACTTGTATTTTTCCATTTTACCAAGGGTACCACTTTTGTTCTCTTATGACAGAGGGACTTAGGTGAGAACCGCTTCAAAAAAAAACCACTTCTGTGGTGGCACCGCTTCTCTATAACAGGACACAGGTGGTGCTGAATAAGGTGTCGCTCATCAGCCAAAGCGAAAGCATGATGCTAGGGTTTTTCAAGTAGAATTGATATCCAGAGGAAGTTTCCACTCCAAGTTTTGGGATTAAGGGAAAACATAGGGTTTAAGGATCTCATCACATGTTGGTGATAGGATTTGGGTATAACTGAATGCCCCCAAAAGCATGAGGATTAGAGGGATACAATAAGCGAGAGCTTTGAGAGAACAAGTTGTCACTTCGAGGTGAGAGTGTTAGCTTGGTCAGAGAATGTCGTTGAGTTGGAATGTGTAGTACATCAATAATTTTGACTCATAGACAAATGTAACCAATTCATGGCTGTAGACCAATACAAGGCAGATCCATGAGAGGAATAAAAAACCATGGCTACTAGAATACAGTGTAGATCCATGTGATAGAGGACTCAAAATTGGACATAACTATCAAACATACAACATAATACAATGTAGATCTATGTCATACCGTATCCAAATTTGAGCATAGCCATGACCATACAAATGTGGATCCATGCTAGATATACAAAAATCCATCGTAACATAGGGAAATCAATGAGTGTTAAGCAAATACCCAGGGTATTCATCTCGTTTTCCACAAAGTACGATTCTATCCATGTGATTACAATGTTCTGAAGCCGAACATGGTAGAAACCACTTGATTACTAGCCAATGATGTGAACTGTTAACAAGTGTGAGGGATATCACCATTGATGTTAATGATTCCCAAGGTACCCTAGTACAATCTACTGAGTGTGAATATATGTCTTGATGTTGAACACCCAGTCGATTCTATCAATCAAAGGTCAATGATGTGAACCTATGTCAAGAGTGAGAGAATCTATCATTGAGGCATACATATCTCAAGGTACTAAATTTGTTTCTAAGACTATTTTCTGGATGATGAGCTGTTGTCGATAAGAATAGTCTCGTCGAAGGAGGGCCATGATGAATCCCACATCGACAACATGAAACTCAGAACAAAGTTCTGGAATGATGCGAATAAGGTAGCCATAAGACTAACTCAAAAGTACTGACATAGAGACTATTTTGACTGTAGACTTAAACTTCTTCAGCTTCCCTTTGAACATCGGGTGGCATGACAAAATACTTGGTAGCATGACTAGACCAAAAAAGCACACAGTGCAATGGTGGAAAATGCATTCTTTTGAAAGACTCAACGGAGTGACATGACTCATGAAAGTGGATCGTCATGGAAATCAGCTGAATACTCAATTGACTAAAATGATATGCAAACAAGTTCCATGTTCAAAGGTAATGACAAACTACCAATTATTTGCAAAATGATTCCCTTCCCATTTTCCCCATCATGATTGATGAGTGCCTCTTTTTGTTTTTACGAGTTCAAAGAGTGTAACAAGCACTTGTTATAGCTTGTCTGAAGACAAGTCCAAATGCTATGTTTTACGAACCTCGGAGAGGATGGGTTCATTCCCAAAAGAGGGTCTCTCAATGTTTAATTTAACGAGTCCAATGAAAGTTAACTTGGTATCGTTCATGTTTAGAGAGTCTGAATGACCACGAAAGAAGACTCCACAGGGTCCTTTTTCATAAAAATAGTTCGTCTGAACTGAAAAAGTGATAACCTATCGTTAGATGAATGACTCTTCAAGTGATTTAACGAGCATGAAGAAGACAAGATCACTTGACAATATTTTCGTATTTAAGGCTCCCGAAAGAGTTTAAAGAAGACTCCACTAGGTCTCTTTTCACGATGAGGGATTTTACGAATCTTAAAAGAATCAGAAAAGGACTCAGACCTTTGATGCTAAGTTTCAAGAGCATGACCAAAGTGTCGCAATAAATTCTCAAAGACTTTTTTCGTTTTATGGTAGTGCAAAAGAGTCAAAAACAAACTCCCAAAACGTTTACTGCTATCGCTTTTTATCCTACAACGACTTAAAAAAAACTGTTAAAATCTCCAATAGATGACATTAAAGGATCATGACTGAAATATTTCTTGTAATAACTAATTTTGAAAACAAAACTATGACATGTCAAAACCTGAAATACGTATAAAAGGTATGTAAATAGTAAAAAATCAAAACATTTTACCATTTACCCATAGTGGAGAGCCTTTGGAGCATTTTCTTGCCTAGATTTTCAACTGCTAATTTCGGGAGCATCTACCATCGGATTTCTGCACCATCAGTTCCAGGTAATAGCTTAAACCCTACTCTTTAATTTCATCCATTCATATTTTATTTTTGGTGGTGTTTTGGGCCTATTAGGTGAGCCCTAAAACCATGGAAGCGGGCACCGTTCTTATCTCTTGCAGGATAAGTGGTATGCCACTAGAACTGCACCTAAAACATTTGACACAGGCTATTCCACCGCCTGTCCTCAATGGGACACACGTGTTTTTGGCCGTGGGTAAATAAAAATGATGCACAAGCCAAACTAGATCAAATTTGATGATTTGAATGATTGGGAATGTTTCTAATTGGTCTTGTGATGGTTTTTGACAGGTTCCCATTGATCAAAAATGGTAATTTGGAAAGAGAGGCAACATGACAATGATGATGCATTTGCTGAATGAAACATGGGTTGTATAGCCACCTTGAGAGACTGTGGTCTTCTAAAGTTTTTCAGCACACCCAGCATGGTATCAC
This sequence comes from Pseudotsuga menziesii, assembly GCA_001517045.1. Lineage (NCBI taxonomy): Eukaryota > Viridiplantae > Streptophyta > Pinopsida > Pinales > Pinaceae > Pseudotsuga > Pseudotsuga menziesii. The sequence continues at coordinate 25,191 of LPNX011204830.1, forward strand.
ATGAGCACCTATTAGAGCATATACTTCGGATGTGGAATCCAAAGCAACAGTATTTTAAGGTTGGTGCTCATATATTGACAATTGAAGTAGAGGACATCTACTTCCTGATAGGCCTATCAAGACGGGGTGCTCCCATCTCTTTAACCGGTTCCCATGGAGGGGACATCACTACTCAAGAGTTGATAAACTGCCATTGTATTCCTGGGACCAGGATAGCAGGGAAGAAAAATCCCATAAAAGTAGTGGTGGGAAGCTAAGGGGTACACGAGGCATGTAGAGTGCATATGCTCTATGCTATAGAGGCCATGGTGCCCACAGTATTCAACTAGGTGTAAGCTCTACTTCCAATCTTCAAGGATCAGCTGACCAAGTGTTGGCAGGGGGAGCTGAAGCAATTCAATTTCAGTTCCATTCTAGCATGTTTCTTATTTGAGCAGGTCCCCCAGATGAGACCCTAGGTGGTTTTTATAGAGTTAAGGGCACGAGACCCTTGCATGCTGAGATGGATCAAGATCATGGGCTACAAATGAGCTGGTAGAGGCAAGGTAAAGTTTGGTGACCCATTTTTCCAATGGTTGACAAATCAGCTCCTCATGGTGGAGGACTATGCATATGTGGACATTGACTCTAGTGGTGACCTAGACCTACCGCTTCCACCCAGTGGACAGTGGGGTGATAACGGTAAGAAACAAAAATCCTAAAATGGAAATTGTGTTTTTATTTTTTGATGTTTTATATTTTTTATGTGTAGTAATGAGACTTGAATGTTTTCATGTAGATGTCGTAGTAGCACAACATGGGGGAGCCTCCACATTAGACAGGTGAGCCAGATCCTGTTTTGTACCACAGGGCAATGATGTGACAGGGGATCTAGAGGAGAAACTCAAGAGGTTGACTCTAGACATCCTAGATGCCTCAATTGATGACCTCCCACTGAGGTACCAGAGGCCTACTACGTGAGTACCGAGTCGTTTCAGCAGACTACTACGTCGAGTAGCCCGGGCAGTCATGTGTTACCATGAGCATCACTAGATGATAGGGTGCATGATGTATTCACTGAAAGCTGATAGATAGCTTGAGGAATTTTGTATGATGATTTTTTACATGAAATCCTAAGTGCTTTAGTTGAGGTCTTGTGACCTATTTTTTGTAAACATGTTTATATATATACATATATACATACTTCTACCTTGGTGTTTATATGTCTCAAATGGTGAATGTGTTTTATATGAGTTTTATGTGTCTTTTACAGTTTATTTACAGTGAACCATGTTTGATTTTTCATGTCATGAATGGGCAATATGCCAGTCTAGGATGTAATTTTCCAATGAGTCGGTAATTGCATTATCTTCCCTAGGGATATGCCTATAGGTGATAGTTTAAAATGACCTTTATAATAAATGTACCCTCTAGAAGAGATGGAGAAGCATAGGATTCCTAATGGTATAGACATGGTTTAGATGACAAACCACAAGTTGTGAGTCCATCAAGACTACCAAGTTGCGAACATCTTGGAGGTAGCTTCAGTCAGAAGACCAATGACTACTCGATACTCAGCAATATTGTTGGTAGTGGGACCAATACAAACTGCTCCTAAACTAACCAAATCATAAGCTGGGGAATAGAGAACCCAAGTAGTTGAGGCAAGATTCAAGGTGTGGTGGAAAGCACCATCAGTGAAGCCGTAAAAAGCCATCTGCTCTGCGACCAAAACATGGTATAAACAGATACAGACACTAAACTCAAAACCATAATGGAAATAATTAAGCACACTAAAATTCAAGTAATATACATATATACAAGGTACTATACAAAAAATATCTAGGCATAGTACCTATTCAGGTACAACCCATTGCGAGGTTTTCCTAAGGGGATTCCATCATAGTCCATGAGCTCGTAGGCCCCTTTCTATAAAACTTTGGAGATGATGAAATAACCATACCACATGGATTCAAAGTTCCCTTTCCCTAGTTTGTTATATCTCTGATCATAGGTCAAAACTAGGTCACCCTCGTTAATGGCACGAGGTTGGACAGACTTGTCATACTGCACCTTGACACGTTTCTTGTGTGCCTCATTAGCTAAGGCAGCATCTCTTCTAGTTTCGTCAAGGTTGTTCAAGTATAGAAATATCTCTTCCTCTGCGGAAGTGTCTGGGAGAATTTCAATGGCAAGTTTCAAGGATGGAATCTGACATTGAATCGACAAGACAGTTTCTAGTCCATAGAAAATATAGAAAGGTGTGAAAGCAGTAGTTGTTTTCACTAAAGTCTTGTAAGCCCAAAGAGTGGAGAAAAGAATATGGTGCTAGTTGGATTTATAGTCTCCAACCATTGGATGCAGCATCATTTCAAAACTTTGTTAATGGCCTCGACCTAACCATTAGCTTGCGGATAATAGGGCGTAGAGTTTTCATGACGAAAACCTAGCTTGGCACTTAGTTCCTCCATCACTTGATTATGGAAATGTGATATGTGATCAGTAACTATGGACTACGGGACTCTGAATATTGATATCACATGATTGAATAGGAAGAGAGCGGTAGTCTTACCATCCTCTGCATATGTAAGCATGGCCTCAACCCATTTTGTAAAATAATCAATGGGTACGATGATGTAACCATGCCCCCTAGTTGAGGTAGGCTTGCAATGCATATAATCAATCCCCCGTTTAGTGAAAGGGCCGACGGCAATGATGGGGTGTAACGAAGCAGGATGAGTGCTCTTTTCTGGATAAAAATGTTGATAGGGTTGGAATTTCTTAATAGCCTCGTGAAAATATTTAAAGACTGAAGGCTAGAAATAGCCAGCATGAAGGATTTTCTGGGCTGTAGCCATCCCAGATATATGACCGCCACATGCTTCAGAGTGGCAATCATTCAAAACTTTTTCAGCTTCCTCATGGGTAAGGCATCGTTGGAGAATGAAATCAATACCACATCGATACAAGGTGTCATTCAAGATGAGGTAGTATTTTGCGTGGTGACGGATACGACGACGATTGTCATGGGATAGAGTGGGATGAAATCTTTGTGTCTGGAGATAAATGAGAAAATATCCATACCATGGGTCAATAGTGCTTATCAGGAACATGAATTCATCTGGGAATGAATCAATGGGCTCAGATTCCGTCGAAGCACAAGGAAAATCACACATAAGCTCAACAAATACCAAGGATTTCTTTGATGTAGCTTTGGAAAATTCCAGATCAAACTCTTGTAGGATAACTATCCATTGGGAATACTTGCCCCCAAGCACCTGACGAGTCAGGATCTAATACATAGGTTTCTTGTTTGCCAATACGGTGGTTGTGTGGAGCAAAATGTAGTGATGAAATTTTGAACAGCAATGACCGTGGCTAGTGCTAATTTCTCCACGCATGAGTATTGAGTTTTGGAATCCATGAGATTCTTACTATCATAGTAGATCACGTAATCCTAACAGTCGGCATTCTCCTGCACCAAAACCATAGCGATGGTAGTAGTGGAGGCAGCAATGTATAAGAGAAAATCCTTTGAATAATATGGGGGTGTATCACAGGTGAGTGAGTTAGAGCATGTTTGAGATTATCAAAGGCTTGTTGGGCTTGGTCATCCGAAAGTAATAGAGTGTCCTTAATAAGGAGACGCATATAACCGTGTGTTTTCTTTGTAAAATTGCACATGAAACAGCGAAGGCATTTTTCCTTCCCTTGCAAAATTTGGAGTTCTAGAAGGTTGGTTGAGGCTGGTAGATCTAAAATAGAGGAAATTTTCAATGGATCTATCCAGATGCCATATTTAGAAACCATAAAATCTAATAGGTGTCTCATCTCAATGCAAAAAACTCATTTATGAGGATTGAGATGTATGTTATAATGACTCCATCTCAGGAAAATGTCTCTAAGATTACTAGGGTTGTCCTCCCATCACTATGAATGATCTAGGAGCTTGTCAAGGTACGGTTCTATAATATGTTTTATATCATGAAACACATAGGACATAGCACGCTGGAAAGTAGCTCCAGCATTTTTTCAGTCCGAATGGTAACTTCCTATATGTAAAGGTTCCCCAAGTGCAAATGAATGTTGTCTTGTGCTTAGTAGTGGGTAAAATATCAATTTGATTATAACCTGAAAAGCCATCCATAAATGAAAAGATGACACTTTCGTCACAGTTGTTGATAATCTGGTCGATATGCAGAGTGGGAAAGTTGTCTTTGGGACAAACTTTGTTAAAATCTATGAAATCAATGTAGAATATACTGGTGACCTTCTTTTTATTGATAGGGATGACATTCGATACCCATTCCTTCAAGGGTACAGGATAAATAAACCTTGCTTTTACAAGTTTTTCTATTTCAGTTTTGATAGCTGCGACTTTTCGTGGATGGGCCTGTCTCAGTTTTTTCCTGACAGGTTTTGCAGTGGGATAGGTTTTTATTTCATGAACCAGAATGGATGGGTCTATCCCCGAAATTTCTTTGTAAGAACAGGAAAAAAAATCATGGAATTATTTGAAAAGTACTCGATATGCTTCAGATTCTTCTGCTGAGTAGTTCTGCCCAACATGAACATTCTCAACTGTGCCAGGCTTGGCTGATATGTCAATTGGATTTGTTCGAGTAATGTTGCATAGGTTTCCTTTAGAATCCATGCTCTGCAACAGTATAGGAGTTTGAGGTGTTTGACAATATCAGTAGTGAAATGGGATGCAAAATCGTGGTCTACCGAACTGGTGTTGGGGAGGAATGAGGATCTATGATGATGATCCTCCCATATAGGCTCATTCATACTCATGATCTCCATAATGGACTCATCAAAAGGAAAATTCTAGGAGAGATAATCTAGAATAGGAAGAAAGGATTCTAACCAATAGGGCAGGTGGTAAGGGTCCAAAGCCACCAGATGAAGCTCATTAGTGTGGTCATCAGAAAGGGTTTGGATACGTTGTGCATTTCTTCATACAAACTCAATGAGGTAGAATCAACAAATTTTTTTCCATTTGGATCATAATCAAATGACGAAATCATATTTACTATCGTCGTGTCTGTGTTAGGAGGAGTTGACGAAAAAATACCCATAAGGGACGAATCCTTCAGCATGCCTACCCCAATCAACTAGTAAGGAGGAGGGGACTGGCCTAACATAGGGATGTTATTAGCCTTAGAGGTAGTAACAACCGGCATACAGAAATAGAGCTGGTCAATGGTGACAATCCTCCCTATATGCAGAAATAGAACAATTAAAAATACCATCGAAGCGACATTAGTCATGGCGTAAAACCAATTTCTTCCTAAAAGGAGGTTGTAGTCTAATGGAGCATCTACTACTTCCACTTGAATAGAAACAGTTTTTCCCCAAAGCTCGATTGCAAGGGCTGGTATGACACCATTAGGATGGAAACCTCTTCCATCAAAGGCTTTCAGAGTCGTACGTGATGTTACAAGCTTGGGAGAGCCAATAGATTTCCAACAAGATAGGGACAAAACCAAAGTTGAAGCTCCTTCGTCTAAGACAGTTCTAAAGACTTTCTTTCCAACTAATTTCGTTATGATTAGGAAAGCAAGTTTGTGAGGTAGTCTAGACTTATATTTCTCGACATTGAAATGAATCAAATTAGTGTTGTCTGGGTCTAAAGCTCCTAACGCAGTTAACAAGTTTTTTGCGCTGTGTAGGACAAATTTGGAGTAATTCCAAGGTAGACATTGCACATGATGCTTGAGCAAGATATTCAATGACATTATAAAATTGTGTAGCTCGGGCATTGGGATTAAAAAAAACCTTCCTAAGAGTACTCTTGGGTGGATGCAAACCATGTCGATATTAGGTTTCTCGATGGTTAGGGGAACAATAGACAAGGACCCGGGAGAATCAGTAGAGGGAGCTTTTCCTAAAGAAGAATTGTCTTCTTTCTTATCTATGGGTTTTTCATAACTCTGACTTCGATTTTGAAAACTAATAGTGTCCAAGGACATCATGCAAATTTCCTCTGAAGAACTAGAATTTCCTTGATGAGACATGTGGTCTGTCAGCTGTTGTTGAGAGGGAAAAGGATCCGTGAGAACTACGGGTGCGGGATTAGTTTTTAGAAATTGAGTGATTTATTCACGACAAGGACACTCCTTCATGAAGTGGTCACCTCCACATAGCAGACATGGATATTTCTCTTTTATTTTCCCTTTATCGTTCTCGTTGATAGTTGGTTTTGGATTCTCCTGCTAGTTTCCAAGTTTTTTGTTTTCTGCTTTACCTTTCTTTTTATTGTTGTCAGGGGTTTGAGTACTCTGAATGGAATTTACCTCAGTAGAAACCTTGGGAGTTGAAGGAGTAGGGGTGGAATTTTTGGGTTTCTTAGCAGGTTTTGCTATTGACGGGGATTGCATTGAACCAACAATCCCATCAACAAGGGTTTCTGCTGGTGGCTTAGCAAGATCGGTGCTTGGGTGAGGAGCGTGAGGGATCAAGTCATACAACATTTTGAACTGGGAATAAACCAAGTCTAGATATTGGGATCGACTAATGGCTTTCTCTTTGGTAATGATACCGCCCATGGCCACATCTCGAGCAATTGGAGGCAACAAAGATTTAGTAAACTAATCAGCTAACAGTTGATTCGGGATAGGAGCCTTAATAAGTCTTCTACGCCTTCTCCACTCATGGATATGATCGGATATGTGGGTGGAGGTGTTCTGCCACAAATAATTTAAGAGATCTATACCCATTTCATAATGAATATGAAGTTGAAAGTGTGTAAGAAAGACCGTTTCCAAAGAGACAAAATCCACAAACGAATGTTGTAGAAGTTCAATGTACCATTTCCCGGCGATACCAGTCAAATTTTGTTAAAAGAGTATTAAATAAACTGAATCATTTATAAGGGAGTTCAAAGAACACCACAAATGGAATGGAATGACATGGTTTTTTGGATCATCTCCCTGATTCCCATCGAACTTTGGAATGTCTGATGGTAACTTTACTGGAATGGGAGGCCACGAGGGGTTATGTCGAATGGGATCATCAATCAACTTGGACAAATCAGGCAAGTCCAAAGTTGCTAGGAAAGGTAACTGGCGATTAGGTTGCACATACTGGTAGTATTGATATGGCATATAAGTACTAGTAGGACCATCAGTAGACTGATAGACAGGTTGTTGTGATGAAGAACCATCGGAAGATCAACCTGTAGGGGGTTGATTTCTGGAATTGGGACCGTTAGGACCTCCAGAGCCTCCAAGAGGAGGACCAAAAAGGCCTTTGGGACCACCTGACCCTCCAGGACCCCTAGGAGTTAAACTTCCAGAGCCTCCGAGACCACTGGGAGGAGGTCCACTAGACCCTCCGGGACCATTAGGAGGGAAACCACCAGCCCCCCTAGGACCACCAAGACCATAAGGAGGAAATCTATCAGGCCCTCCAAGACCATTAGGACCTCTAGGGGGAGGACCTCCATAAGGTGGTCCTCTGGTACCCCTCGTAGTATGTATAGATATCCCCCGCATAGCTTGCATGTAGGACTAGTTAGGTTTCCCCCATGGCATGAAAGTATTACCAGGATATGGAATTCCAACATAAGGCATTCCTATAGGGTTAGGTTGGTAATTAATATTTCCTACAAGTACTTGATTTGCTGTGTAACTATACCCATAAGAGGTTTGATTGGTTACAGGTTGTGCCCCCAAGGGCTAACCAGAACTGGATGGGGGATTAACCACATTTGTGTGGGTAGGAGGGACATAAACTTTAGATTGCTCTATACTAGAGGTTTTTCCATGACTCGCTACAATTCTAGTGACAGGTAATGTAGGTTGTGCTAGGGGTTTCCCCCAGCACTAGAAGGTATTGATGACACAGAAATTGAATGTTTTTCACCGGGTGCAGAAGACCCGGGAGGATTTGGAACAGACATAATATGGGAGGTGGTGGGGTTGGTAGTTTGACTTGGATTATGTGGTGTCACATTACGATCCAGAATAGGTTCAATGGGTTTCATAGAATTAGCAAGTGAGCAATATCCCATAGGCCAAGGGTCCGAATTACGAGGAAGAACTATTGAACGAGGTGGTGGTGTACCCAATATGCTATCTATTTTCTTGTTTAGTTCTCTTTCATGGAGAATAGCTTCCTGGTATTGTCTACCTTCTTCTTCATTTGGTGAAATATCTTCAAAATAGGTTGGATGGGTGCCAAATGAAGCAATGTCCTGTCCCATAGAGGTATCCCAAAATGGAGCATTGGAACCATAATCTAGACAGGTAGTATCATCAACATGACCTTCCATGGGATAATAGAAAGAAATATTTCCCCTAGAAGGTTGTTATACAAAGGGAGGTCTATACGAAGGATATGGATCTCCACTTTCTGCAACCACATTTTTTCCAACTTGGGAGTTGGTAGTAGCTCCTTGGTCGATAGATTCCATAGGATCTTCTCCTGAAACAGGAATAAAATCAAGTGGAAAGCCCCGTACTCTTCTAGACTATCTTAATTCAGCCAGTTTGTATAGTTTCTATCTAACCTAGGGTCTCAAAACTAAAAAAAGCACCAAAAATTTCCCTGCTCAAGCTATAGGCCAAATAAGCAAACTTAAATGACAGGACGAGTTCATATAGTCCAGTCTCTCACCAAGATTGTCAAGAAGGTGCCACTCGCAATATACCTCAAGGGTACATGCATAGTAATCTCCCCGAATGTTGTTTTCGATGTATGGCTCCAAGCAAGATAGCCACAGGGATTTTCTCAAATAGATAAGGTATCCTAGTGGGGTCTCCTGATATACGCAAGGTACATTGGAGCTCAAATCAGTAGTAGTGTTGTCTAATGCACAACCATTCACAAGGGGCCTTCCCATATACAATATAGTACATGAAGTACCTTTCTATATACCTAGAGGGTACGTGAAAGGCTGTTCGATATATCGACGGTATGTGGAAGAACTGCATGAGTCTCGGGATGTAGTAACGACGAGTAACGACAGCTCCTATGCTTAACAACCCTCGAACACGTCTCTAGCCTATCACTCAAATTGCTATGTAAATTTTAAGCCTATAAATACCGTTAATTTTAAAGTGGACGGTTAGGTGAATGCATGGAATTTTGACAAAAAAATTAAAACCATGTAGATATGTAGATGTAAATATTTCACTTTACCGTTCAAGGTATGCCTACTTACGGGAGGGAAAGAGAGTATTTTATTTTCGTTTTGAAAACCAAAATTTCCCAAATAGGTACTTTGAACAAATCAAATTGAAAGACAAGCAACACATACCAAACACATTTTTCTTTTTGAGAGCAATCAATGGGGTAAGAGTCTATTTTCCTAAAACAAAAACAACAAGCACTCTACATGCATATGCACTCTATTTTTTCGATTTTTCTTTTAAACATAGATAGATCTAACTTAAAACTACACTATTGTTTCTTTTGATAAGATAGTACTAATGCAAGAGAGACAAAATAACAAAGAGAACCTGAAAGCTTGTGAGGCTAATCAGAGATCTAGTGCCCTATACTTAGTTATAATAATGACCTAATCTCAATAAAAAAAAATTCTTTTTAAAAGCAAAAATAAGTCCTCTATGGAAAAAAATGAAATTAAGATGACAAGCAAGTGATTTTTCTTTCAGTGTTTATAAAAGAAGCGAAAAGAGATCTAACTAAAACCTAAGCTTTCAAAAATAAATTTCAAAATCACAACCAACAAACATGAAAGAAAATGAACAATCAACAAGCCTAATATAGCTTTTGAATTCTTTCAATCAAACCAATTTTACCACAAAATTTTCAACCATGAGCATTCAGATCCAAACACACAAGCCTGACAGTGTAGGACTGAAAGCAGGAAAACTCCACTTTTTGCAAAAAATGACAAAAAACAAGTTTTGGAACAAGGCCTACCTGGAACCACGCTGGAGGGGTCTTGGACAAAGCGATTCTAGACGAGCATTGCTTCTAGCTAATGAGGTTCAGGCAGTGGCACAGCGTATGGATAACAAAGCTCAGGCGGTGGCACCACTTGTTGCCAACAGCACATGTGTGGCTCCCTGAATAAATCCAAAACACCAGGAGAATGGGAATTCAAGTTAAAAATTGATCAAATCAAGGTAAATATTGATGAATTGATAGTAAAAAAGAGCATATAAGGTCAAAATAGTTCAGACCTGAACAGATCTGAAAGTTTCAAACCAAAATTCACTAATTCAGATGGAAGATATGACTGAAGAGAGTTAGAAACTGGAGCCTAGATTCGGATAAGTGTTCAAGGACTGAGGAAGATCAGATCAACTAAAATTTGCTTTGTTCCCCAGCGGATTCGCTAGATTTGTAATCAGGAATATTGCACCTTCTGCAGACAAAATTTGTTCCTTTGGTCTGAATGGTTTAGATCCAGAACAAATGAGTGAACGACAAAGGTTGAAAACCTTCCATGAATGTTGTAAACACCTGGAATACTTCTTTGATCACAAACCTGTGTACCTACAAACATGTCAAACAAACAAGAACATCAAAGCCACCAGAAAATCATCTACACATCCATACTAGTGACTAAGGAATCCAGTAGCATATACATGTGAAATCAAAACAACAAATATGTGGGCCAGAAATCAGCTTTGCATTAAGAAAATAATGACGAATCTTACAACCATTGCCTTAGTGCTGACAAACTCCTCCACAAGACAAACACCTCATCCCCAAAAGCTCCAACTTGCTCTCTTGTGCTCTCCAATGGATTGGACTAGGAAGTCAATTCAACAACATAACAATAACATTCAGTTCTCTCCTTCAACTATGGATATGAGCTTGTATTTATAGGGCTCAATGGATAGGGATAGTTGAGAGAATTGTGGGTGAGGTGGCTCTAAGATCCTACCAAGAGAGGTATCGACTCCAACTAACCCATATTGATAGGGATAAGGGAGGACGCGAGGCTCAAATTCTAGAAGCCTTGAGAAACTTCTCTTTTTTCCATTTTACCAAGGGTACCGCTTTTGTTCCCTTATGACAAAGAGGTTTAGGTGATAACCACTTCAAAGACAAAGCACTTCCGTGGTGGCACCGCCTCTCTATAACAGGACACAAGCGGTGTTGAATACGGTGTTGCTTATCATCCAAAGGGAAAGTGCGGTGCTAGGATTTTTCAAGTATAATTGATATCTAGGGAAAGATTCCACTCCAATTTTTGGGATTAAGGGAAAACATAAGGGCTAAGGATCTCATCACATGTTGGTGACAGGATTTGGGTATAACATGAAGCTCTTATGTGTCCAAAAGTAAGAACTATAGATGATGCAGTTGTAACAAATGTTGAAGAAGGATGACTCTACAAACTAAAAGGTCATATACATTCATCTTTCATAGCTAGTACCATTAGTCCATGAGAATTATGGCATAGAATACTTGCTAATATAAACTGCAAAACATTACCAATTGTGAGCAAGGTAGTAACAGGTCTACCCGAAATCCATATCAATCATGTAGGGGTATACAAAGGATGTACACTTAAGGTAAGAATATAAAGAATCCATTTCTAAGAAGTAATAATAAATCAAAATGGATCTTAGAGATTGTACACTCAGATGTGTGCAGGCTAATGTCAACTACTTCCTTAAGTGGGTATGTCTATTATATTGATTTTATTGATGACTACTCACGTAAGACTTGGATCTATTTCTTGAAAAGGGAAGATGAAGTATTTGAAAAATCCAAAGAATTAAAATATCTTGTGGAGAATCTCTCTAAAATGAATATCAAGATATTGATATCATGTAATGGAGGATAATTTACTTCAAAAGAATTCAAGGACTTATGCAAGGAAGTTGGGATTTAGAGGGAGCTTAGTACACCCTATAATACTCAATAAAATGGATTAGTTGAAAGGAAGAATAGATATATCATGAAAGCAGTCAAATCCATGATCCATGATGAAGATCTACCCATGCATTTATGGGTTGAAGGAGTAAATACTGTAGTATGTGTTCAGAACAAATATCCCAGAGTGCACTCAGAAACAAAGCTCTAGAAGAGATGTTTACTGGTGAGAATCCTGAAGTCAACCACCTAAAGATATTTGGTTCTTTACCTACATGTTCCCAAAGAGAAAATATTAAATGTAACACCTCAATTTTGACCCCGTGGTATTGAATTGCATATGATGTAAATAGCGTTAATGAATCATGGTGTGGATCTCAAGGAAAAGGCCCCACCATGGATTTAGTATTTTATGTTTCAGCAATAAAAATTAATGCCAACAGTTTATGTGCTATCCAGGCACAATATATGCTTGAGACATCATGTAAAATGTAAATTAATAAAAATACCACAACTAGCTATGCGCCACAATGTTAAAGAGATGGGGGCATGATTTCAAAAGGAATAGGGAGGGGGGAATAATTAAACCCTTGGGTCAATAGGGGAAATCCAAATGTCAAGGGGAAAACCCATCAAGCTGTCAACTACCATTTTTTTATTTTCTTCCCAGTCATCTAGAGGTGGTTGAGTTAAATTAATGCCTTGGGATGGGGAAGACCACCCATTTATGGGAAAAACATTTCCTTGTCTTCTTAGGAAAGTAAGATCCCATGCTGGGGATTCCTCAGCCATCCCTCATTCACGTGGGTCTCTCTCACGCATTTGGGGGGGGGGGGCTCCTAGGAATTAATCTCATTCACGTGGAAGGAGGTAGCTGATTCTTCCCTCACGTAGCCAATTTCTCCTCGCGCAGGGGGGAGATAGTAGATCTCTCCTTCCTTCATGTTTTAGTTGTTGTGTGTGTGTGTGATGCCTTCAGGCATCCACATTTTTCTCTCCCTTGAATCCTTGGGACTGTTGTGCACTTCTCATTCATGTTTTTGGTAGTTCCTATGTTTTTCCCATGGCTGTGAAGTGGTTTGGTGAACATTCATGCGATGGGATATCAGGTGGGATTTTTTGTGTGGTTTTCCCAGAATTCCATGGTGGGGAATTTCATTATTGTGGTTGCACAGGGATCGGAAGAGAAAAAACACGATTTCTGAGTGGTTGTTCAGTCGTGTTCACCCATGTGAAGCTATTGATTGATTGGTGAAATCGATTTTGGACACAAGGTTGTCTTTCCTCCGTTGACACTTCTGATTTTGGATCCCATTATGTTTTCGTGCAGCCCCAAAGATTTGTAATTTTTGTGTATGCCTCTGTTGTTTCGGTTTGAACTGGTTTGGGAGTGGAAATAGGGTCTGACTAGCTTGATAAATCTAGTGTGAGAAGGAACCTCACAGACATATCTAGGGGGCTAACTTTCTTCTTTGCACACCCTAAATAGCACTAGAAGGGAAGAAATATCCCGAGGGACTATGTAGAAGAGAAGGGGATGCTTCCTTGTGTTGGGTGGGTAGATGTCCTCGAAGCCATACTAGATCTAGTGTAGGTGTCCATAGCTCTATAGTTGAGCTCACTAGCTTAGCAGACAAACTTTCCAGCTCCTTGTAGCTTGATAAACCCAAATGTAGTTTTGGCTTGGCTGAGTCTGGATGTGTTTTTTGTTGTTGTGGGAATACTTGTAATGGTTGGGATAATTAATCCCAAGGAACCCCCACATTATTGGCTTGTTTCCTAACATTCTGTGAAACCCAACCGTGTGTTGGCTTGACTATGGATGTATGATTTGGGCTATGTGAGAGCCTGGTGTTGTTCCCTAGATCCTTATAGAATCATGCCCAGCTCGGGGGTGGCAGTGATGCTGAGAAATTGATGAACAGATTGGCTTATGGATTGGTGGACCGTTGCAACGACATATCTAGTTGAGGGACAACTTCTTTTGAGATAAGTATTATTGTGCTTAATCCCTGCATTTATATTTAAGGAGTTCAATATGAACATGATGAATGCTTGAATGTGTTGAATTAATGAGTTTTTCTTCCGCTATGTATTTATAATTACAATGTATCTCTTTATGTGATTACATGTCTTATTCATTCATTTTTATGTTCATGTTTCATGGGGATAGATCTCTCGTTTGAAATAAGTAGTGTGTTGGTCACATCCTCTCCATCATTGGGATGAGGGGTGGGGATGTGAAAATGTGGTATCAGAGCTCAAGGTTGCAGCTTTGGGCCTCAATGGGCCATGAAGAACCAACCTTTGAGTTCAAGAAGAAGGAGCTAATAGAAGAAAAATTATGAATTTTTCTAAGGGTTGGAGAATATTATCCTTTGTCAATTGAGATGACAAAAGCAATTGCGACAATGTCGGCTGCGAACACTGAAGAAGAGATGAAGCATCAGCTAGGTTGGCTGAAGGTGAGTTGATTCAGCGATTGCATTGGCAAGAGGGATCCAATAGGGAATGCATCCAAAGCTTTTTGAGGTAGTCGGATGAAGTGGAATGTTTCACCGACTAGCAGAAGAAGAAAAATGATTTTCAATTTTTTTTCTAAGTATGGAAAATTGGAAGAAATCGAGGAATTTTGTCGATGCGTCAGCTAGGTTTCATCGATGCACATCGAAAAAATTTGGAAGTTTCAACCGCAACACAGCAGAGGAAAGATGAAAGAGGAAAGATGAATATCGAGCTGACATGTGGTAGAGGAAAGATGAAGATCAAGCCAATGCAAAGTGAATGAAAGATGAAGTTGGAGCCAACAAGCGGTGGCGAAAAGTCAGAAACCTTTTCGATGCGTTGCGGCAGATGGAAGATAAAAACATTTCCAATGCAATTGATGGAAACTCTGGAAGTTTTCTGATGTGCGGCAGAATCATTCAATCAAAGGAAAAGTCGAAAGTTCACCAACACGTCGGAGAAAATTTTGAAACTTTTTTTCTGATCGGATGAAAAAGGTGAAGTTTGTCGATGCGTATTGGGCAAAATTGGGAAATTTCATTGACACGTCAGAAGGAAATCTAATCGGAGGAGATTGAAAAATGTGTCAAAATAGGGAAATTCAGTAGGTTTTCAATGGGATCGGCAGGGGCTAGAAAAATGAAGAATGACAATGGATTTGTGCACTAGATTGCATGAAATCCATTGATTCAAAAAAATAAAACAAGGACTATGCCCTCAACCCGCCCTGCAGTGGCGTAGGGAAGCCACAAGGGGGCAAGCCCCTTGACCCCCGTAGTCCCCCTAAGATAAGTCAGTTGAATACAATAAGAAGATAAAGGAAGAAAAAGAAATGTACAAGGACATTTCTATAGAGCAGAATCAAGGTTGTATTTTGATGAAGAGGAAGTCACCCTGGAAGAAGAAATTATGAAAGCAGAACATCATTTTGTTATGAATGAAGGGACGCCATATGAATATGATATTGAAGCACATTTGGATGGTCTATCCATGAAGGTTGTGAAGAATAGGATGGATTCTTGAGAAAATATAGAATTGGGCCATTGATAGGGGATTATGTTCACTGTTGCGAAGTTGAAACTGTGTGTCAGGAAGCAGCGGTCATTCATAAACTTTGTGCAGTAGATTGCTTGGTAGATTGTTCTATTTTTATTAACCCAATATATCACCCCTGGAATTATGAGATGTGCACTTTGAATAAGTCAAAGCATAGAAGGTCATGGTTAGTTCAACTAGCTACTAGAACCCAAAGGAAAGTTAGTGAGGTGGCAAGCAATGTCCATTGGTCATGGATGGGTTAGTCACTTGGGTATATATGAATGTTCTACCACTTGGATCTTATGATATAATCATTAGAAATGATTTCTCAGAAGCACATAGAGAAAATCTTGATTGTTACAACAAGACTTTTGAGTGCTTAGATGAAGAAAGCAACCTAAGGGTTGTGAAAGAATTTCCAAAAAGTGATCTCTGGAAGGAAGTATTTAGCAATATAGTTAAAGAAGTTCTGTGGGAAATGTTGGAGAGTGTATGCAAATAATGTTTTGGAGGTACCAGAGAATGATTCTCCTAGGTTGGAGGGATGTCATGTGTTGCAGAAATTTAGTGATGTTTTTCTGATAAAGTTCCAGGTCTTCCTCCAAAGAGGGACATTAATTTTACCTTTGAGCATGTGCCAGGTAAAGCACCAGTTTCCAAGACACCCTACAGGGTGAGTACACCAGAAATGCTAGAGCTGAATATGCAGCTGCAAGAGTTGTGGGAAAAGAAGTATGTCAGGCCAACTGTGTCCCAGTGGGGAGCACCAGTTTGGTTGAGAAAGAAAAATATGATACACCCTGGTTGTGTATTGGTTTAGGAAATTGAACAAGGTGACTGGGAAGAACAAGTATCATTTTCCTTGGATCGATGACCTCTTTAATCAAGTGAGCGGATCAAAGGTATTTTTCCAAGCTTGACTTGGGGTCTGGTGACCATCAAGTAAGAGTAAAGGATGGAAATGTTCATAAGACGACCTTTCGAGCAAGGTATGGATATTATGGTGTTGTAATGGTATCATTTGGTTTCACAAATGTACCATCTACATTTATGTGCCTCATGAATAATGTTTTCAGTAAGTATCAGGACAGGTTTGGTCTTGTTTTCCTTGATGGCATTCTTATTTATTCTAAGAATGAGGAAGACCATGTGGAACATTTGAGGCTGACTTTGAAATTGCTCAGGAAGCATAAGTTGTATGTAGGTTTGAGAAAATGTGGCTTCTATAAATATAGAATTCATCATTTGGGTCACATTATCTCAAATAGAGGAATATCTATAGACCCTGAAAAGATTGAGGCCATAATGATTTGGCCTACTCCAAAAAAGTTAACAGATGTAAGATCTTTTGTGGGACTTGCAGGAAATTGTAGGAAGTTCATTGAAGGATATTCCCCAGGTAAAGTGGATTCTATGTATAGGCTGAGGAAGCCTCCGTGTGAACTTATAGTTCCATGAGGGAATGGCCCTTGTGTATATGGAGAAATTTCAACTCAAAATGGGACTTTTAACCATAATTCAAATTCCATGTCATCATGTGTTAGCCAATGAAATTGATTTAAATTTGAAATATCGTGTAGGTCTTAAAAAAAAATTTAATATAGATTTGGGGATAGGTATCATAAAAAAAACTACTTTTTTTGTTTGTATTTTCGACTTATATCACTGTGTTTTTACTCAAATTTTGATCTGAAGAGATCCCTAGAGGAGAAATTAAATTCTGCATCCAATGAGTACCCTCCAGCATACTTTTGATGGACCTTGCTACCCCAAAAACAAGAAATACCTGAAAAATGTGATGATGACATCATCAGCACATTTTTTTGAGATATTTCTTGTTTTTGGGGTAGCGGAGTCCGTCAAAAGTATGCCAATTGGGTACTCGTTCAATGCGGAATTTAATTTTGCATCTAGGGAGCTCTCTCGATCGAAATTTGATTAAAAACACAGGGAGATATGTCGAAAATACGAACAAAAAAGTAGTTCTTTTTCTTTTCTTCCTCCAAAATTAATAAATATTATTTTATTATTTTAACTATTATTTTATTTTTTTTGTTAGGAGGCCCATTTTTAGTTCAAATTTCATCTAATGATACGTATGAGGACTTCTTGAAAACTTAGGTAGAATGACCTGAGCATAGAAGTACAGTTGTGCCCGACGAACCCAAGGGCAGGAAGCTGCCATTTGTCATGAGAAGGGTCTCATGACTGAAAGCAAGTTTTGAAACTTCATATTACAAGTTTTTCTATTAATTATGGGAGACTGTGATCTTTTATGATAGTCTTGAATAATTCTAACCATGGCTATGCTTGTCTTTCATTGCTTGATGTCTGAAGTTTCCTGTTGCTAACTGTGATTGTTTAGCTGATTCAAAATTGTGTCAAGATGACATGTTGTACGTGGATGTCTAGGTTTTGGGAAGCATGTGTAAGTAGGGGATGAGTGCTCCCACTTGAAAAATCCAAACAATATGAGGATGGCCTCATGAATGCAAAAATATTATTTCTGCAGGAAGCAGAATTGTGAACTCAAATTTTTATTTGACTATCAATGCTATTATCATTTGATATTTGGGAAACCATGTATGCATGAAATAGACTTGAAAATATATGATTAAATTTCATGATTACATTTCATGTAAGCTACATACTTGTATGTAACGCAGGTGAGATGGTGAAAGTACTCCCTTGGAGTACATAGCTTCTCGGAGGGGTGTGTATGGGATACAAAGCTCCTTGGAAGGATGTATTGGGTGTACATGGC
Source organism: Pseudotsuga menziesii (assembly GCA_001517045.1). Lineage (NCBI taxonomy): Eukaryota > Viridiplantae > Streptophyta > Pinopsida > Pinales > Pinaceae > Pseudotsuga > Pseudotsuga menziesii. The sequence goes on from LPNX011204830.1 coordinate 43,282, forward strand.
TCCTCTAGAAGGATGTACTGGGTGTACATGGCTTCTCAAAAGGATGTACGAGGTGTACATAGATTCTTGGAGGAATGTGTTTGGAATAGGTTTGAAAACCTATAATTGCAATTATTTTTATAATGACATCTCATATAAACTGCATGCTTGTATGTAACATAGGTGAGATGATGAAAATATGTATTGGATGTACATGGCTCCTTGGAGGGATGTATGGGGTGTACATAGCTTCTCGAAGGGATGTTTTTGGAATAGGTTTGGAAACCTATGATTGAAATTTTATAATGGATTTTGATGTAAACTACATGTCTATATGTAATGCAGGTGAGAAAATGAAAACATGTACAAGGAGTACATGGCTCCTCTAGAAGGATGTACTTGGGTACATAGCTTCTCCCCCCTTCCATCTAGGCATCGGTATGCATCACTAGGGACACCTAGGGTGTTAGACATCCAGTTAGAGTTATTTCCACACAAATTCATGCCATAAGGGGACTATCAGTAGAGTGGGGGCTCCATGAAGAGATAACCCCTATGTATTATGATGTCTGGAAAAGAAGTGTCTGAGCATTAGTAAGCACTTGGAGGAGGTGTTGGGCCCTTAAGCTAGAGCTTTTATTGAGCATCTGGACAGGTGTTAGGCTCTAAAGAGGGGCTAATTCGATGTTGGTTGAGAGATGCTATACAATTAAGTATTGGATTACTTGGCAAATTCTGGTTGACTTTTCTGTAATTACACATGTGCATAATGATTCAGCTAAGATTTTGAAAATCTTGTTAAGAAGTAAATCCTGCAGAAATGAATCTGACATGTGAATCAATATGTTATGGTTCCTGGAAAGGAATCACCTGAGCATTAGTGAACACCAGAAAACTTGACTAGGCCTGTAAACTAGAGCTGACATTGAGCACCCAAGGAGGTGTTAGGCTCTGAAGCAGGGATGATTGAATCTCAGTTGAGAGATGCTATATAGATAAGTATTGGTTTACTTATCAAACTTTTGTTGTTGTTGATTTCCTGTAAATATACATGAGAATATGATGCCTCCATGATTTTGAAAATCTTAAATTATAGATTTCATCCTATAGGAATGAATCTGACATGTGAATTAATATATTCTGGTGTTTGGAAAGGATGCACCTGAGCTTGGTAAGAACCTAGAGGAGGTGCAGGCTCTTGAACATAACTGCCATTGAAGCGCCCAAAGAGGTATTGGGCTCAAGAATGGAGCTTCCAGACCTCGGTCAAGAGGTATTTTCAGGTTATTTGAGGCTTACAAAAATTTGGATACCCTTTAATGCACACCTAGGTGTGGTGTGGGGCAGGGTTGTGAGTGCCATGGTTGTATAAAGCCCAGTCGGACACTTGTGGAACCAAAAGAAGATACTATGCAGATGAGTAGTTGGTTCACTTAGCAAATTTTGTTGATTTTATATCAATATACATGTGCATGTGATTCATCTACGATTTTGTAAAATCTTGTGAATACTGGCATGGGAATCGACTCATTACTTAGGGCTTGACAATAGGTATTGCATGTTTCCAAAGACACTGGAAATGTTCCAAGCTGAGGAGAAGGATTCTCCAAGACCAGAAAAATATCATGTGGTGTGTGCTAATGCATGCAAGCAAGGACTTGGAAAAGTTCCATATCATTCCATTGGACAGATAAGGGTGTAAAGGAAGAACTATGGTCCTGAAGAGGCTACATGGGAGCTGGAGGATGCCATGCGATTGGCACATCCATTTTTGGTTCAAATTTTGTAAAGCACTGAGGAAAATACTATTAAAAGGGGAGGGGAATTTAACACCCCATTTTTTACCCTATGGTATTGAATTTCATATGATGTAAATAGCAGTAATGAATCATGGTGTGGAGCTCAAGGAAAAGGCCCCACCATGGATTTAGTATTTTATGTTTTGGAAATTCAAATCGATGTCGATGATTTATGTGCTAGCCAGGAACAATATATGTTTGATAAATCATGTAAAATGCAAATTAATAAAAATACCACAACTAGCTATGCACCGCAACATTAAAGAGATGGGGTCATGATTTCACAAGAAATATGGAGGGGGGAATAATCAAATCCTTGGACCAATAGGGAAAAACCATCAAGCTGTCAACTAACATTTTTGTATTTTCTTCCCAGTCAGCTAGAGGTGGCTGAGTTAAATTAATTCCTTGGGATGGGGAAGACCACCCATTTTTGGGAAAAAAATGTTTCCTTGTCTTCTTAGGCAAGTAAGATCCCATGTTGGGGATTCCTCACCCATCCCTTATTCATGTGGGTCTCCCTCACGTGTTTTTTGGGGATATCCTAGGAATTATTCTCATTCACATGGAAGGAGGCAACGGATTCCTCCCTCACACAGTTGATTCCTCCCTCACACAGCTGATTCCTCCCTCACACAGCTGAATTCTCCTCATGCAGGGGGAAGCTCGCAGAGCTCTCCTTCCCTCACGTTTTTGTTACTGTGTGTGTGATGCTTTCAGGAATCCATGTTTTTCTCTCTGTTACATCCTTGGAGCTATTGTACGCTCCCCATTCATGTTTTTGGTAGTTCCTGTGTTTTTCCCATGGATGGGAAGTGGTTTCGTGAACATTCATGTGATGGGATATTAGTTGGGCATTTTTGTGTGGTTTTCCCACAATTCCACGGTGGGGAATTTCGTTGTTGTGGTTGCACAGTGGAAGAGAAGAACCATGATTCCTAAGTGGTTGTTGAACCATGTTCGCCCACATGAAGCTATTGCTCGATTGGTGAAATCTATTTTGGACACAGGGTTGTCATTCCTCAGTTGACACTTCTGATTTTGAATCCCATTATGTTTTCCTGCAGCCCCAGAGCTTTGTAATTGTTGTGCATGCCTCTGTTGTTTCGATATGAACTATTTTATGAGTGGAAATAAGGTCTGACTAGCTTGATAAACCTAGTGTGAGAAGGAACCTCACAACAAATCTATGGGGCTAGATTTCTTCTTTGCAAACCCTGAATAGAACTGGAAGGGAAGACATATCTTGAGGGACTATGTAGAAGAGAATGGGATGCTTCCTTGTGTTGAGTGGGTAGATTTCCTCGAAGCCAAGCTAGATCTGGTGCAGGTGTCTATAGCTTTGTGGTTGAGCTCACTAGCTTAGCAAACAGCCTTTCCAGCTCCTTGTAGCCTAATAAACTCAAATGTTGTTTTGGATTGGATGATTCTGGATTTTTATCTTGTTGTTGTGTCCATTCTTGTAATGGTTGGGCTGAGTAAGCCTAAGGAACCCCCACGTTATTGGATTGTTTCCTAACAGTCTGTGAAACCAAACTTTGTGTTGGCTTGACTGTGGATGTATGATTTGGGCTATGTGAGAGCCTAGTGTTGTTACCTAGATCATTGTAGAATAATTCCAATATCATGGGTGGTAGTGATGTTGAGAGATTGATGAGCACACTATCCTATGGTTGGGTGGAATGTTGTAGCGACGTAGCTAGTTGCGGGCCAACTTCTTTCAAGATAAGTATTATTGTGCTTAATCCCTAAATTTATATTTAATGTATTAATCTAAACATGATGAATGCTTGAATGTGTTGAATGAATGAGTTTTTCTTTCTCTATGTATTTATACTTATAATGTATATGTTTATGTGATTACATGTCTTATGCATTCGTTTTTATGTTCATGTTTCATTGGGCTAGATTTCTTGTTTGAAAGCAGTAGTGTGTTTGTCACGCCCTCTCCATCGTCGGGGTGAGGGGTGGGGACGTGACATTAAAGTTAGACTCTTCAGGAAAGAAATGAATATGTTTCACATATAGTGATCAGTCAAAAGAATACAAAATCTATATTCTAGGTTTTCATTAAATTGAGGTCAATGGAGATGTCACATTTGATGAAGATGTAGCTTTCAACAAATCTAGAAAGACCCATGCAGAACAATTTTATGAAGAAGAGAAAGAAGCTCCCAAACTCATAGAAGCCAGTAATACACCAAGTAGAGATGACGAAGAAGAATCTATACCAAAATATCATGACATGGCATAATCTCAAGAACCTATAGAGACACCTCATGAGATGATCTCAACAAGGAGAAGAGTAGCTTGGGATAGTGATATGATTCAAGAACAAGAAATATATGGTGCACTAGAAGGAAGCAATAGACAAATACTCCACTCCAACTACATAGCATTAATGCGAAACCCTTGATGATGAAGAACCTACATGTTTTTAAGAAGCCTCAAAGAAGAAGGAATGGGTGTATGCAATGATAGAAGAATATCAAGATATATTAAAGAATGATGTTTGGGAAGTAGCACAAAGGTCGAAGGATAAATTAGTGGTCTCTTGAAAATGGATTTTAAAGACAAAGCATTCAGTCGTCGGTAGTATTAAAATTTTCAAAGTAATATTTTTCACACAAGGATTCTCTTAGAAGGAAGGGATTAAATATGAAGAGACTTTTTCACCAATAGCTAGATACACCTCAATCAAAACCATTATTGCTTTGGCTTCCAAGATGAAATGGAAGTTACCTCAAATGGATGTAAATACAACCTTTCTAAATGGTATCATATAAGAGGAATTGTATATTGAATAACCTACAGGTTTTGAGACACATGAAAAGAAAACACATGTGTGCCGACTAAACAAATAATTATACGGAATAAAGAAGGAACCCAGATCATAGTATGAAAGAATTGATGGCTTCTTGATGAGCTTGCGATTTACCCAAAGTAAATAAGATTCAAACCTTTACTATAAGGTTGAAATTGATGGGTTCATTATATAGTATTGTATGTATATGATCTATTTTTGAGAGGAAAGGAGAAGCTCAGAAGTGGATGTAAAAATAATCTCGTAGTAGAATTTGAAATGAAAGACTTGGCATGATGCATTACTTCCTAGGTATCAAAGTATGGCAGTTCCCATATGATATTTTCCTAAACCAAGGAAAATATGCAATTGATATCCTAAAGAGATTTGAGATGTTGGATTATAAGCATGGGTTCGTCACTTAGTGAAACCATGTCATAACTCCTTCGTTCATGGGATATTAAATAGTACCCCTAATTTCACTAGATTTTGATAATTACTTACAAAATTCCTTTTGTTGAGCCCCCCTCCCAATACATGTTTCCAATTATAAAACCTTTATTTTTACAATATATTCCTTATTTTTACTAGAAATCCCTTTTTATACCTCCCAATACCTATAAACCCACATACCCTATTCCTCGTCCCCCAATACCTACAATATATTGACCTTATTTTTCACAATTAAAAACCCCCCTTTATGAATGAACGTGAAAAGATATTGCTCAACAAGGTGAATCCCCCATGATTGTAAGGCAATGAACACCCCAATGGTGACAAGCCTAAAGCTCCTGAATGACAACTCTTCAGAAAGAGTAGATATCACACTATATACTACATATTATCATCTCACTAATGTGTTTGACAAATACAAGACCAAATATATGTTTTGTTGTAAACACCTTGAGTTAGTATATGGTGGAACCCATAAATATTCACCTACTTGCAACAAAACATGTGATGAGGTACCTAAAGGATACATTGGATTGTGGCCTCACATATGCAAGTGATCATGAGTTTAGATTATGTGGCTACACTAATTCATATTGGGAAGAAAGTGTTGAATATAGAGAGAGCACTTCAGGATGTTGTTTCAGTTTGGGATCATGTGTGATATCATGCCTTAGTATAAATCATACCATTGATGCGCTTAGTATAGAATAAGATGAATACATTGCAGCATGTTCATCCTGTAGTGAAGCAGTATGTCTTCATAAGTTATGGATAGGATTGTTTGATACCGAGTTGGATGCAATTGATATATATTGTGACAACCAGAGTTGCATCAAGTTTGCAGATAACTTGGTGTTCTATGATAATTCAAAGCACATAGAGAGGAACCATAATTCTCCAGTATGTTCCTATAGAGCAAAAATTTGCAGATGTTTTAAGTAAGCCTCTGGCTCATGTGAAGTTTGAATATTTTATAGACAATATTGTTGTAGTCCGAAATGTCCTCCATGGAAAGAGGGAGTGATGAGGAGATTGTTATTAATAATGTGATAGCAGTGAAGAGTCGAGTGCCTATATATATTGTTGTGGTCCTACATTCATTTCTGTATGTTTTGTTCTGCATTCATTTGCAGACGTTGTGATCCTGCATTCATTTGCAGACATTGTAGTCTGGAATTCATTTGCATGTGTTGTGGTCCTGCATTCATTTGTGGATGTTTTGGTATAGAATTCATTTGCATACATTTTGGTCTTGCATTCATTTGCAAACAATGAGATTCCAACATTCTTCATGATGTGGGTGATGTGATGTTGTGTTTTGTTTGTATGTGTAGCATTGTAGGTGATGCTCAGGATGAGTATACCTTAGATGATGTTATGTGATGTGATGCTCATAGTGATGTGGCAAGATGTAATGATCATGGTAATGTGACAATATGTGATGTTTGAGATGTGATGCTCATGATTATGTGACGAGATGTGATTCTCATGATTATGCAATGAGATTTGATGTTCGTGATGATGCTCAATATGTGAGGCTTGTGATGATGTGAGGAGATGTGATGATCGTGATGATGCAACGAGATGCAATGCTTCATGATGATGATGTTCCATGGACGATGATGATGTTGTTGTAATTGTGAAAACTTCCTATGACATATAGAATTACGAGTTAGTTGTACAGATGCATTGTTGTGTCATAGAATACCTTCCTTGTTAAGAGGGAGTGTTAAAGAAATGTAATTGTGGAATATATTCTATTTTGTATTATTATTATTATTTACCCCTTCTGGAGATGTTGTTCCTCAAATTATAGGGACGTCATTGATGTATTTGGGCATGTAAATTATTAAGGTAAAACCTCCAATGCAATTCAGGTCAGTAGTACCTACAAAAGTATTATTAAAATTTATTTTTAATCCTTCCAAGGAAATTCATCCCTGGAATCAAGTTGAAGTCGTCCATGTTCAGTTATTAGGACTCTCAACTTATTTGTATAAATAGGAGAGGTGCATTCCTCATTTGGACAAGTTGTACACTCAAATAAGTTCGCTAGAGAGAGGAGAAATAGCCCATCTGAGTTGAAGGGAGCTAGTAGTGTTATTTCTTGAGTCTTACATTGTACTTGGTTGAAGTCTCTATCAAGGAATTTTTTTTGGGTTTTCTTCCCCACGAGGGTTTGCCAGGATAAATCTTTTTGTTCTCATTTATCTTGTGCTTGTTATTATTTGAGTGATCCTTTTCTTTTACATAAAATATTTAAAAATAAAAATTAACAGTACCTACCCCTTTTTTCCCATCCTTTCCACATGTTCTAACCTTCACTACCCACCATATGTTATTAATTGGATTAATGATGGTATTGCGTGATGCTATTTTTTCTTTCTACATGGACATGGAACTTACATACATTTAATAAAAAATGCTCCATGATAAGTCCATCTCACTAAATTTATTTATTTATTTTTGAAATAAAATAGAATTCTAGAAAAACATATAAAATAAAATAGATAATTATATTAACATGATTTATTGGAGTTGTCTAAACTCTAGACAATTTGCACCTTTGCTAGTGAGTTTGGACAAAATTCAGAAATAAGAATTGTTGTTGAAAATACTTTTTTCATGTGTGAAATTGCAATTTTTATTGTATAAATGGATTCATGGCCTTCAATTACCCTTAGGGTGCCCCAGTTATGCAATTCCAACCACTGAAAACAACCATTTCGACAATTTCTGGTAGGTGTTGGCCAGAAAAAACGTTGGATTTTGGGCGCAAATAGTCTAGACTTTGGATTACTCTTATTTTATTTAAAATAGTATTCTAATTTTAATTTTTAATAAAAATATAAATTGCATTTAAACAAAAATTCATTTGTGAGCTAGTTTGGAGGAGACACCCAAAACCCAACTAGTTGAGGGTTGTTGTAGCCCATGTCGAGTGTGATCCCTCGGTGATATTTCCATCATAGATGATCTTTCGTCATGGTTTCTTAGAAAAAAGGTCACTACCGCAGGTCACAAATATTCTAGCAAACAAAAATAATAAAAATAAAAAACATTTAAATTAAATTAAATATTCCAATATTTACATCAACCTAATATAATACAAATAAAATTCTACAACTAATTAATTGTGAATCTAATATAAATTAATTTTATTACCATATATTGATAAAACAACCAAAATGTATATCTACATAAATAATGAAAAAGTATGTAGGTTCATAAAAAAAATTACATTTAGTATAGATTAATCCTCAATAAAATAGGGATGGATTAACTTTTTTGAGGTGTAAGTTTTTTATTGAGATGTAGAAAGTTTAAGAAAAAAAACACCTCAATAAATTGGATCCCTTTTATTTTTTGATAGATCTGGGTTTTAGATGGATCTATGCTAGTAAATAAACTCAAGTATACTCTCAAACTATCCTTAGCTAAGATGATCCGAAGCCTCCTAATTCTCCCCACTATTAATCATGTGTGTCATAGACAAAATCCAAAAAAAAAAACATCTTGAGATGAAGAGGCTTTTGATTTAGGTTTCGAAAGATGGAATAAACAACCTAAGAATGAATTCAGAGACATTTACTTGCCGATTTTGATATCCAATATGAAAATCAACCTTTTATGTAATGGGAAATAACCTGTCCCATAAAATATCTCAAGCCATGATTTAAAAACTTCATCCAAATCACTCTTACAAGTGACTCTTTCTTCGATCTTCTAAGAAATGATGTATCCATGTTTACAGAAGAAACCAATTGTCACTGAGCCATTGACATGCTATTGCACAAACTGTAGGCGTCACTCTAGGAAACCTACAACATAAAGAGCACCTAGAAACATAAAAATAACTTGCAACCTTTTCCATATATATACTTGCATCCAATTGCAATACCTACACTTTAAAAAACTATTTAATAAAATTCTTTCAATAAATTGAAAAATATCAACATGAATAGACAAGATTGCTCAATTCAAATTTTAAATATCTCCCTCCTATTAATCAAATAAAATGATAATCCATAATGTATGGATATATAGATTGCATCGCATGAAAAGAAAGATAGATGGTGTCGAATGGACATATGGATGGTTTCTTATACTTATCACAACCAATAACTGATGATATGGATATCATAATTCCATGACTAAAAACATATTTACTATTATGAATTCTAATTTGAATTTAAACTTGGTATCTATCTAATTTGAATTCGGTATGGTTACTATTATGAATTCTATCTATCTAAACTCTAAAACTAGTAAAATTCATCCAACAAATAGAGATAGATCCAAATGAAACTTATTATGAATATTTGTAAAAAAATAATATAAAACATACAAAAATTCACTACATCACTTATATACAATTTATAGATTGTGATGAAACTAAAGTTATGCAAAATAAATATTCGTGCAATCTTGAATATAGAAGCTGAAATATCCATATGCAATTTACAATCATTGGAATATCCCATAAAATTTCTCCACAATTTACAATCAATTTACAACCATATATTATAGGCCATCTTTAACAAACATGTACGTTCGGTTCATCCAATGGACCAACAGTAAAGCCAACTATTGACTTCGTTGTTGGTCCATTGGATGGACCGAACGTACATGTTTTTTAAGGTCAGGCATTATATATTACAATATAGTTGTGCAAGTTTCAAAAACATATCCCAACTTTCTAGTAATTGGCTTTCATTGAACCCATAGATTCGGTCACAATTAGGGAACCCAACACCCTATCCGGATAGCCAAAATCATCAATTTAAATCCAAGATATTCCTAAAGAACATACATATTAACTGAATGTGGGAGCACATTTTTCAAAAGAAGATCATGGTTTGCAACCTTTGAGTAATTTACCTTTTTTTATTCAATGAATCTTGCAAATGTAGATCGAATCACATTTCCTGGTAACACGCCATCTTAGAAAGTTCAATTTCCAAAAGAATTAGTTTAAGTTGCATCCATTTAAAATGTCCATTAAAGATCTTTGAAAATTTCCAATTGACCAAATTTAACTGAATTGAATTAAACCTAAAAAATTATTTACATAAATGTAAACCCAGGTAGCCATTGCATAAGCTTGCATAGAAGGGTAAGGAGGGCATCAACATCATCTCGTTAGTTTGAAAAAAAATTAATCACTATGTTTCTCCATTTTTGTTGAGCCGCAAAAACACCACATTTTATTCATCTTTTATATACCATTTGTTACCTTATTTCTATTTTATATTTCCATAAAACCATTAATATTCACCACTTTCATAATAAATATGGGTTTATATTACCATTTTCCAAATCATTTATTTTTGAGTATTTTGAGTGAATTTGTGGTTAATTATTGAGAAAAATAACATATTTTCATTATACTTTAAAGTTTGATGAGTTTGGTGATGCTTACAGGTGTATTTGAAGACTTTAACAAGCTCAAAAGTGACCACCTAGCCTCAAATTCGAATTTCATGCTCAAGATGTGGGATAATTTCAAGGAGAAGATCATGGACATATAGAGAGAATATCTCATCCAATATTTGTCGGAGGATTTGAAGGGATAAGTTGAGAGAAAAGTAGATTTGTTGAGGATTTTGAGGGATAAGTTGAGAGAATAATGGATCTGTAATTATGATTAGTTATCTTGAATTCTTGCATAAATAGGAGGGCTCTCTCGTCATTTTGTTAGAGGCCTCTCTAGTAATTTAGAAGTAGAGAATAGTTAGATCTTTTGAGATATTCATGGATTTCGGATCCTGTTGTAATAGATTTCATATTTTAGAATAGATATTTTGATCTCTTCATATTTTGATGTCTCGTTTATGAATTAATTGTGTTGATTTTATGTGAGCTCACAAGTTAATGTTGATTATTTTCAATCAATTTATTTTATGCAATTTCATGTTTTCTACAATTAGATTTACTTTCATACAATTTCCTGTTTTCATAACTTAAGATTCAATTTCAGTTGTAGAATAGGTTAGCAATACTGTGCCCCTGCATATATTTTATATTTACCTCACAAGTTTGCACTCTCTCTGGGTTGACAACTAAATCGTTGGATATATGTTACAATTTGTTTAATATTTGCACCAACATTTTGGCATCGTTGCCAGGGAGGTGCTAAAAGGGATCAGAGTTTAGATAGATAGATAGATTACTTTTACATTACACAAGGGGGAGGGGAGAACGGTAAGATGAGAGGTAAGAACCTGCACATCCCCTTAAGTGGGGTGCCCCAAAGCCTTGTTGTTCCTTTGTTTTCGCAAGTGTGTTTATTTTTCTGCAAAGTATTTTCTTTTTCTACAAGAGTGTTCTTTCATTTTCTACAATGTGAGTTTGTTTTTACGCAAATTTTTCCTTTTCAGTTTTGATTGCTTTCATTTTTGGGCGCCTTTATTTCATACTAACTTGTTTCTAACTTTATATCTATTCATTCTTTGTTTTGTATAGAATTTTGTGCACCTTTTTATTTCTATTTTTGCACTCGTTTTGTGCTAACTCGTTTTGTACTATTTGTTTGCTTGTCATGTACTAATTTTTTTTCTAGTACTTGATTTGATTTTAGTAAAATAATTTTAGGATAAGCATAAGCCTAGAGCAACTCACCTAGATCCTAACGGAAGCAGGGATATCCTCTTCTCAAGAAGAGGAGATCTTAATAGTAGCTAAAATATTTACTACTCCTCCTGAAGTAAAAGAAGAATCGACAATTGAAGAATTATTCACATCATTTGAGGAGCAATTATTTGAGAACAAAATCGAGAAGGATGAAGAAGGGATCTCAGGTGATCAGAATCATGAAGAATATCCTACAAACAAATGCTGCATCGAACAATGTTATCAAGTAAGTACTAGTTTAGATTGATTTTTCTTTCACTTTTATTTTATTAATTTTCATTTCAACATTTAATTTTTCATATTACCGCATATTCTAGTTTTAGTTTTTTAGAATTAAATCTTAATCTTTTTTTACTCTTGTTAGATAGATGGCTACAATGGAAATTTCATTTTATGTAAATAATCTTTAATTTTGAATTAAAGTAAAGTAGGTAGGTTAATTTTATTTCCAATTTAAAATTAGCATGTAGGATGCTTTAATTTTCTTTAATGTCTTTATTTGTTAATTTTTTTTATTTCTAATAGTCTTAAATTACTATTTCTTTTTAATTTTGTTAGGAATTTAAAGACTTAGTTTATATCTAGGAATACTCTAAAACAAAATTAAAAGCAAAATTTTAAAAAAATATAAAAAGAAATTGTAAATAAAAAATTAAAAAATGTATATTGTTTCTTTGTTTTTAATTCATTCTTTAATATTAGTTTTCTAGTTTTAATAACACCCAATAATATATACATAGTATACATACATAGATATATTATTAAATTTACAAGACCTATAAACATTAAAACATTTTAAAATTAAAATATTAAAAATCAAACATTAATATATATAGATAATAATTTTTTAATATAAATATATATCTATATAATGAACTTATATAGATATATTGAATCAACATTAACAAAACCTATAAATTTTAATATATATATATATATATAATAAAGTAACAGATATAATAAAAAATCAGAATAGCAAATCGAATAATCCATCCTTCAGCTTATTCTTTCATCCTATCTTTCACCTATTCTTTCAGTCTATCTTTCGACCTGTAAGGGTTGAAACCTGCAAAAATTTACAAAACCGAATAAATTAAAAATGAAATAAAATAAAACTTAAAAAAATACATTTTGAAACCCTAGTTTCATGTGCATTGTATCTTTCGACTTTTCATGTTAAAACTTGCAAAAACAATATCAAATCAAATCAAGAATTTTAGCGATTAAGGTTTGTATGGACTTGAGAGGACCAACTATGGCTCCATCAAATTCATCTGATTATACTTCAAAGTATATTGGCTGGTTGGATGCCTTTACCTAAAATTTGTTGCAAGAGATCGATATTTGAGATTGAGTTTCCAGATGGAGAGTATAATGGAAAATATCAGGGAGATCTTTGAGGCCCTATCTCTTCTCGCTTACGTCCTTCCCCATTACTTACACCTGCACACTGAAACAATAAGGGATATTAGTGAGAAGACTCTGGATGGCCAAGTACTATTTCCAAAACCAAAATTCTCCTTGTATTGGCCCTTGAATTCTCATGTGAGCCGAAGATTTTAGAATATTTCATTTAAGATTTCTCTCGAGTGGAAAGGTGACTCGAAACCAAAAATCCCAAACTAATTCTTGTTGTCACCATGGGAATGAACCGTGCAGAAAAACGAGAATGGGAACAAACAGATGGCTAACAGCCAGTTCTATCTTTAGTTGAATTCAATAACTCATTCAATCTAACAAATAGACTACCAGTAATTACAAGATTGTGGATCACTAAAGAAAACGACTTGCTAACCGAATTTTCCATGTGTATCCACAAATTTAATGGTGGATCTTTCCATTTCCTCTGCCCATAGTCGATTTGTGCAATCGTGAATGCACTGGTAAGGGGAAAATCCCAAATAATCTGGTTAATTTTATGCCCCTCTTTCTCTCTATAGTTGGAAAATGTCATTCGAGAAAACTTATAAATGAACTGAGAAAGAAAATATACACACATTCTCGATAATTGAATTGAAGAAGAGACCTAGTTTACTAAAAGATGTTGTCTTTTTACTGGGCTACTTGGATGAATTTCAATTTACAGCTTTCATGTGGACCGGATCATCGAAACTGTCTTACTTAGGAACTATTCCCAAAACCCTGCCTCTAGTCTACCGGTTTCCTTGTTTTAAGGGAAGGGGAACGCACTAAGTACTAAGTATCCATTAATGAGTTTGCATTTTTCTCTAGAATGGTCAAATGTGGGCGCTTGGGTGCATTTATGAGTCCAAAACACCAAATGAACCAATATTGTCCTGCACAACCTAGTTTTGGACCATATAACATAAGCATGGAACTAATGAAAATGTGTCCTAGGTATATGAATATGGTACTAAAGTGGTATAATTCTCTAACACCTCCCATTAATCCTGACTTATTGTAATTACATCACATTATTGAGGCCTTGGAAGCTAAGGCTCAAGACACCTCTTACAAAATTTATTTGTCCATATAACCAAGGTAAGGAGGAAAACCTCATGGGAACAAAACCTCCCCTCCCAAACAGATATGGAGTGAAATATGAAAGTGAATATCAGTCATCACCACGTGTCATCCATTCCAATAACTTATCTCAGATAAGTGAATTTATTCTATGTGAAGCTCTTGGTGAAGATGTCAACAGTTTGCTCTGCATATGGGCAATACTGCAAGGATATCACCTACTCATGCACCATGATACAGATGTAGTGCATGTGTATCTCAATGTTCTTGGTCCTCTATATATGTACTGGATCAGTGGAAATATTGATTGCACTTTGGTTGTCACACCAAATGACAGTGTGTGAATCAAACCCAAAACCAAGTTTTCTAAGAATACCTTGCAACCACACACATTTGTGTAATTGTGTTCACTCCTCCTCTATACTTGGCCTCAACTAATGAAAGGGATATAGTGTGTTGTTTATTACTTGACCAACATATGGGAACATGTTCCAGCATGAAGACATAACCTAAAGTGGAATTCCTGTCAATGGAATCTCCATCCCAATGAGAATTAGTAAATCCAACTAGTTCTAGTGGAGAACCAACAACATAGTGTACCACGAAGTGTTTGGTTCCTTGCACATAATGCAAGATCATTTTTTGCAGCCTTACAATGGATACTATAAGGATCCTACATATATATTGCAACAACAAATACAACATAATCCAAATAAGGTCGAGAGTGTGTAAGATACAACAAGCTCCCAACTAGTTTCCTATACAACAGACTGTCCACCAATGGAGATGAACCAAATTCACCTAGTTTTCTACTGAAAGTAATAGACACTTGTATGACTTACATTCATCCATTTTGAAATTTAATAACAGGCCTAGAACATACTTTGGTTTTCTTACCTTGATCCCTACATCATATTTCTCAATATCTAAGCCAAGAAATTGTTTAAAGAATCCAAGGTCAACTATGGAGAATTCACTGTGCAATAAAGACTTAATTGATCCTATATCAGCAATGCAACTACCAGTTATCAAAATATCATCAACATACAACACTATGACATGAAATAAATCACCATTATTCTGCAAATATACATTACTATTAGATTTACATCTCTAAAAACCAAGCAATAGCATAAAATTGTCCATCTTGGCATACCAAGCCCTAAGGGCTTGCTTGGGCCATAAAGAGAATTTTTCAACTTGGAAACAAGTGAAGGATAATGAATTAAACCTTCAGTATTATGAATATAAATATCCTCATGAATTTAATCATGAATAAAATCAATCATCACATCCATATGGTGAACCTCCCATTGCTTAGATGCAACAATGGCTAAAACTAGCCTGATAGAGTCCATCTTTGAAACTGGTGCAAATGTATCTATATAGTACACTCATTGGGAATGAGAGATGCATTTGGAAATAAACATGTCCTTTTAATTTATATTATAACCATCAGAAACCATTTTTTGCTATAAATCCACTTACATTGCACTAGTTTCCTCTTAGAGGGCAAGGGAACCAATTCCCAAGTCTCATTGTCTTGCAAAGACTTGAACTCTTATTGCATGGTTTTTTTCCATATTGGGTCAAGAAATGATTCTTGGTATGTATAAGGATCATATCCAACCATAATAAATAATATCTCTGAAATATTCAATTCACAAATAAAGAAGGCATTGTGAAATTGAGATCTAGTATTCCTAGAGTCTAGTAGATCACCAGCAATCACCAGATTCTAGTATGGTTTTCTCATCCCACTTTGGCCGAATGGGTGATTCATGTTCTTAATTCATGTCATAGTCATCATCATTAATATCAAAATCACAAAAATCATAGGAATAATCATCATGGAGTGGAGGATGTGAGAAATCCCCTTGAGCTAGTTCGATCTCCTGCATGCGATTTTCTTCGAAATGTACACTCCTTTCAATGGATGTTTTCTGATATGAGGGATAAAATATCTTGTATCCCTTTGAATATTTAGAATATACAACCATAATGGACTCATTTATTTGATGTTGCAAGGCCTTTATCTTCTCAGGAGTAATTCTAGCCCAAGCCTTTGAGTCAAAAACCCTGAAATGAGAAACATTGGGCTTGTGACCAAACCAAGACTCAAATGGATTTTTTCTTTCCAATTATTTGTGTGGAGCTATATTATAAAAATATGCAACACAGTTGATATATTTATCCCATATCTTAGGATTCAAATCCTCTTCCTCCATCATGCATGTAGCCATGTCCTTGAGAGTTATGTTCTTGCACTCTGCAACACCATTTTGTTGTGGTGTGTAGGGAATGGAATGTTGCATTTGGATGCCACATTGTTCAAAAAAAAAATTTAAAATCTTGTTGAAAAATCCTTAACATTTTCATTCCTAAGAACCTTTATCTTGTTCCCACATTCATTCTCAACTAAATATTTGTACACTTTGAAAGTCTCAAAAACTTCATATTTTAGCTTGAGAAAATACACACAACAGTACCTTGAGAAATCATCTATGAAAGCAAACATATACCTTCAATTCCCATATGAGGGTATGGGAAGAGGCCCTATTAGATCTGCATGGATCAATTCATTCACTTGGATAGCCTTCCTTTCCTTTCCTTTCTCGTATTTGCACTCATCATGTTTCACCACTATGCACCCTTTGCAAGTGTCGTTGGAAAAATTGATGCTAGGAAGCCCTTCAACCATGATTTACTTGCTTAGTTATTGGAGGTACCTATAGTTTATATTTCCATATATCTCATGCCACAACTTTCTTGTCTCATTGGCATGTGACAGGAGCACATTCCCTTGGGAGTAAGGAAGGAAGTGAGAGAAATTGTACATTCTTGAATCATGGTCAACAAAACCCACTGCAACAACTTGTCCTGTAGATATTTCTGAGATATTCACATCATTTTAAGTAAATTTTACTCTCTTGGTTGTACGTATGTGCGTTATTTTATACACATAGAGTAGGTTTTCTTCAAGATCGGGCACAAACAACACATTTTTGAAAAACCTATCTTCATTATCAATCCCTCCTATTCCTTTGGCTTGGATTTCTGAATAATCAACCATAAGGATGGATGGAACATTGTAAGGATGTAGGGACCTGAATGAATCATTCATGGGAGGAATGTGCCTTGTGAAACCTAAATATATGATGAAGGAAGAATAGCTTGAATATCCAACAACCAAAGCATGGCATCTTTCCTTGTTCTCTGAGCTTGAACCTCCCTCTTTCTTCCTTGCACCTTCTAGCAGTGGGATGTTATTATTCTCAAGGAGTTGCTCCATCATGTCAATGGTTTTATTCATGCATGCACTCTCCTGATTCCCAAATTTATGACAATAAGTGCACTTTTCCTTCTCTTGCCTCTTCGTCTCTCTGTCCTTGCTAGGATTCAAAACCCCATATGAATATTTGTGCTTCTCCTACTTCTTCTCTTGCTGCTTCAAATATTTGGATTTCTTATTGCCTTTGGATTTATTTGAAACTCCTACAACATGGTCTTTATCCTTGGTGGATTTGATGGTACCCATTTGCACCAACTTTTCTTGTTCTTGATTCAGTGACTCAATGACATCTACTACTCAAGGCATTCACCAATGTTGAGCTCTGATCTTTCTTGAGTGGAATGTGGATACAAACATTGAATACTCAGGCCCTATATTCAAAATAATGGAGAATATAAGTTGCTCCTCTTTCTTCTCAATGCCACATTGTTTTAGCTGAAGCACCAAGGATTTGAACTTTGTGAATAAGTCATGGATCGTCTCAAAGTGAGTTGGCTCAATGAGATCAACTCATTTTTCAGTTGGTGACCTCTCATCTCATCAGGATTCCCACACAATGGCTTGAGATAGAGCCAAAATTCATTGGGTTTAGTAATACTGTCTACATGGAAGAGAATATCCCTCAAAATCTTGAGACAAAGCATCCTGAATGCTTCATCTAGTCTATTGAAGTACTTCAATTTTTCTACAATAGCATTGGGCTCGGTCTCAGTTCCCATGGTGACTCTATAGAGGAATTTTGACCTCATATGGGTCACCATTTTGGCCTTCCATTTGAAATAGCTGAATGGGGTAAGAAATACATGAGTCTGCTCCATTCATGCTTGCGCATTGGATGCACTTGCAATGCAAACACTCAATTTTTTATGGAAATAACCCTAGATAGAAACTCAAACGCTATGGATTTGATATGAATATCCAAAGAGATCTAATACCATGTAAAAATATGATTCACATCAATATCTAGGAGCTAACGGAATCCTCACAATTCAAGATTATTCACAAATTATGCAGAAAACAGTGAAAAGAATGAAATTAAAACATAGAAACAATGTCAATTATAGAGATTATTATGCATGTACAACATGTAAATATATATGTAACATGTTTAAAATACAATAGGAGAAATTTTTTATCCTTTGGATCAATTTGGATGCATACATATGGCAGGATTAGATTGGACATAAAACCTCCATAGGTGGATGCTTTTTGGATTCCCATGAAATCACCCCTGAACCATTATGAAAAACATGACCTAAAGTGCTCTTCATGTCATTCAAACTTCTTGCAAAATCATTGTTTGAATATCCTATCAGAATATCAATATACTTAGTTCTTGTGTATAAACTTCTATGGCTTGAATTTCCTACAACATTTTGTAAGATCCTTTTTTGAACTTGCTAATGTGAGTCTTTGGGAGACTCCATCAACCTAGAAACCAAACTAACTACATACATAATATTTGGTCTCCTTGCTATGAGATACATGAGACTTCATATGAGTCTCTTATATAGTGTAGGATCTATGTTGGAACCTTTATCTTATTTTCTCAACTTTGTACCTATTGCTACTAGTGTAGTTGTTCATTTACAATTAACCATTTTAAACTCCATGAGCACATAATTAGCATATTCTATTTGAGAAATAAATATTCCCTTTTCTGATTGTTCTTCTTCTATGTTTAGAAAGATCTATTTGAGTTTTTGTGGTCGGGAGGAGACTGTTTGAGGATTTGCGGTCATGAAAACAGATCAGAGTGTGATATGGTTGTCATTGATGGAAACATAGTTCCTAGCATGATCCAGATGAATAATGGACTCAGAAGAAGCCATGGCTGATGGAACAACATAGTTCAAATCTTGATCCATAGGAATAGAGGACTCTAAGAATCCATGGCTTGTGTAGAGATCCAATGGTCAGGAATGAATCCGCAAAAGAAAATCAATGGTCGGGAGAAAATACACAAAGTTTGAAAGAATATCTAGTGAATAGATCCAAAGGATAGGAATGAATCCGCAAAATAAATCAACAGTCGAGAGAAAATCCATGAATTTTGAAAGATGATCTGATGAAAAGATCCAACAAACAGGAATGAATCCGCACAAGAAATCGACAGTCACATCTGCAAAGTTTCAAAGGTAATCTGATGAACAAAAAATGATGGTCAGGAGTAAACCTGCACAAGAAATTGATAGCACGAAAGGTTTTTTGCAAGCGGAAGTCAAAAAGTGAAAAGTTTGGAAACTCTCTAAATAAATATTGAAGACCCGAGTTCCACATTCAGCATCAGATCTAAGATTGATGGTCGGGAAAACATGCACAAGAAATCAATGACATGGAAAGAGTTCTGCAGGAGGAAGTCGGAAGCTGGAAAGAGAAATTTGTAGAATTTGTTTATAAAAATGTTGAAGACCCAGGATCTGCATCTTGCACCAAATCTCAGATCGACGGTCAGGAAAGCGTGTAGAAGAAATCGATAGCATGAAAGGATTTTTGCAAGAGGAATTCAGAAATCGAAAAGTCTGGAATTTTTCCAAACAAATATTGAAGACCTAAGTTTCACATCCTGCACTGGATCTAACATCAATGGTCATGAAAAAATGCACAAGAAATCAACAATGCAGAAGAAGTTTTGCAGGAGGAAGGCAGAAGTCAAAAAGCATAAATCTTGGAAGTAATTTTACAAAATATTGAAAACCCGGGATCGTATTCTACATCGGATTCAAGATCAATGGTCAAAAAATATTGTACAATAAATTTACAATGTGGATTGATTATGCAGAAAAGGATGTGTGGAAGACAGAAAGCAGAAATCATGAAATGATATCAAGAAAAATCACATATCTGATATACGATTTCCTCAGCAGATCAACGGTCATGCAAAGCCCAGAGAAGACCAATGGTGCAAAATAATCGGGGTGGAACTTGTATTGCGGAACCAAAACTACAGAACAAGGAGTGTAGAAACCCTGATTTGTTGCAAAAAACAACAAGTGCGGAAGAAGCCAAAGGACAAAGATTCGTTACAGAAATTCATGGTTAACCAGTGATTGGACTTCTTGTTTGTCATAAGGAATCAAAAAATTTAATCAGTTATGGAAATAAACTGTCAAGAACTTGAGCAGGTAAATAAGTTACATATTGAATTCTATAAAAGGATGGGAGATAGGAAGAGAATATTTCACTCTCTACAGACAGAGAATTTGATGCAGGGATCGTCGGTAAAGTGAGAATTATAGAATGATAGAGGACTCTGAATATCCAGAATGGAGATAATGAGGGGAACCAAGGTGCATAAATCTAGAAGAAGATCAAAACAGAGTTGGTATACAATGTTATATCTTCTTTTCTACAATTTGTACTAAACACATTTATATATGAGAAATAAGGGTGGAAGGGTGGTGCTAGGAAAAATGTGTTATCTTCTATGTACATGTTGAAGCCTATACAAGTGGAAGTTGGTGCTTTCACTCAGATGTATCTAGAGAATATGATTCTAGTTGATGCTAGAAACATATGAGAGTTGGTGCTCTCCACAAGAAGGACTATGTAAAACAGAGGTTGCAGCCTCATTGAGTAGGTGCTCAAATAAAGTGAATATTTGTTTGTTTCTATCATATGTGTGAGATTGATAATCATCATCTCAGTTGTTATACTTGCTGCAATATCATAACTAAATCTGTAATCTGTAATAATGGTTTAAATAGTGAAAAATGGTTTTAGATTTAGAAATAATGGATTCACCCCCCCCTTATTTATTTGAGTATTTTCAACTATCGGTATCAGAGCAGATTCATTTTGTCTAAAGGTAGATATGAAAGCTTAAACATGACTAGTTATGAAGGGACTTCATCAAAAAAGGTTCCTCTATTTGATGGAACCAATTTTTCATTTTGGAAGGCTAGAATTAGAACCTATATAATGTCATTGGGAGATTATGTGTGGGATGTAGTAGATACTGGATATGTAAATCCAATTGTGCTAGCCTCCAGAGCTGACAAGTGGGAATTTAGTTTTAAAGCCAAGGAAATGAACTCTATCTTTAGTGGTCTTGTAGAGGTCTAATTTGTTAAAGTAATTTACCTTGAATATACAAAAGAAATGTGGGATAAGCTTGTAAATAGTTACGAAATAAATGAAAAGGTAAAGGATGCCAAGATTTAGACATATAGACTAAATTTTGAACAATTGAAGATGAATGAGGATGAGACAGTCAATAAGTATTTCTTAATAATAGAAGAAACTGTAAATTCCATGAAGGGTCTTGGTGAAAAGTTTGATGAAGCATTCTTAGTTCATAAAATTCTAAGATCTCTTCCTAAAAGATTCAATCCTAAATTCTTAGCAATAGAAGAATTAAGTGATCTCAAAACTCTTCCTATGGACCAACTCCTAGGAATTCTGACATCATATGAAATAAGTATTGGTAAAGACAAATCCACCACTAGAGAAGCTTCTTTTAAGGAATATAAGGACACTGATTCTGAAATGGATGTAGTTGAGGAAACATTTGTAAGGGGGCTGAAGAAAGGTTTGGGTAAATACAAAGGAAAATTCCCTTTAAATGTTTTAAATGTGGTAAAATAGGTCATTTTTCTTCCAAATGTCCCCTCAAGCACAAGAGGCAAACCTCTGATGATGATGAAAGTTATTCATTCAATCAATACAATAAAGAGGCTAAACAAAAAAAGAAAGGCCAATGTGTAAATGATGTTGACTCTTCAGAAGAAATAGACAGTGATACATCTAGTGAAGATGAAGTCAACAACTTTATGCTTATTTCCATAGATGACATTGGAAATGAATGTATAGAAAGTGACCAGAATGAGGAAGAATCCATGATGGACATGGAAGGGGAGCTAATAAGTTCTTTGGAGGAAATTAACAGGATCAAATTAAAGAAAACAAAACAAAAATAGTTACCAATGGAGTATTAAAAGAATGGAAAAAAACCAAGTGAATACATTTCCTTGTTAAAATTGGAACTAGAAGAAACAAAGAAGATAGAAGAGCTTCTCAGACAACAATTAACCAAAGGGAAAAAGAGATGTGAAGACTTGGAAGAAGAAGTAGTTGAAGCTAGGAAAGAGTTTAAGAAATTACAAGCTCTGTAACACCAGAATCAGTCCAGTATCAAGGCATCAGAGGAATTGAACAACATTCTCAGCAAGCGAAGGTCTGCATGGGTAAAAACAGGTCTTGGCTACGAAGAAGGTCAAAAGGAAATGAGGCAAGTACAAGAGTCAAAAGTTCAGATCAGAATTATCAACCAATGAATGTTCAGAAACATACTCAACAAAAGGAAATACCTCCAAGATTAAGGTACCAATTTTTTTTATGTGGTTATTGTTATTGTTGCTCAAATTTTGGTCACAAGATGTAAACTGTTCATTTAATTTTAGAAACATGCAATCAAGGAACATTCAAGGGATACAACATAGAAGAAGACAGTCAGCAAGCAAACAAGAACTACATAAAACTTAGAGAACAACTCATTATAGAAATAACAATCCTTTTAATTTATTGTACACTGAGCCAGAGTGTTATGTTTGTCATAAATTTGGACACAAGGCTTCAAACTATCATATGAAGGATTACAAAATAGACCCAATATTGAATTACTCTGCAGGAAGTAATAACAGATGGAAAGATCAATGATGAATGAAAAGAATATTTCTCAGACATACTAGGTAGAGGCCATTCACACAGATGTTCATATTCTTAATAAATCTCACCTAAGGCTAAACAATGATAAGACTCCCTATGAACTATGGTTTGGAAGACCTGCTTCTATCAAACAATTTAAAGTCTTTTGAAGTAAGTGTTATATCAAAAATAATGATGAACATCTTGGGAAATATGATGACAAGGTTGATGAAGGTATCCTCTTAGGATATGCTACAAACAGTAAAGTGTATACTTGTTATAATAAGAGGCTGCACAAATTGGTTGATTGTATTGACATCAATATTGATGAAGGGGTCTATGTGAAAGACATTCAAATAAGCAGTGTTGAACCAAATACAGAATATACAATTGAAGTTAAAGAATAATAGGTCCAAGAATTAGAACAAGAAGATTCAGTGTCAGATGATGAACATTCAAACACTCAGACAGAAACAAAATCACCTTCCAAAATAGTTCATAAGAATCATCTTAAAAGTCAGATAATTGGGGACAAGAATAAAGGAGTGCAGACAAGAATAAAATTGATCAAAGCTTCAAAACAATCTCATATTGCTTTCCTGTCTATGATAGAACCTAAGAATTTCAAAGAGGCTAGTGAGGATGAATATAGGGTTAAATACATGACTGAAGAGATTGATCGGATTGAGAAAAATAACACTTGGGATTTGGCTCCTAGACCTGTAGATAAAAATTTAATAGGATCCAAGTGGGTGTTTTAAAAAAAGATGAATGAACAAGGACAAATTGTGAGGAATAAAGCTCAATTAGTGTCCAAAGGGTATGCCCAAGTTAAGGGACAAGACTTTGATGAAACTTTTGCACCAGTAACGCAATTGGAATCCATTAGAATGTTTCTTTCCTATGCCACTCATAATAAATTCAAAGTATATTAGATGGATGTTAAGTCAACCTTTCTCAATGGAGATATGGAAGAAGAAGCCTATATAAAGCAACTTGAAGGGTTCCAACTGACAGACAATCCTGACAATGTTTGCAAGTTGAAGAAGGCTCTATATGGATTGAAACAAGCACCCAGATCTTGTTATCAGAGACTAGATAAATATCTACAAGACAAACATTTCAAGAAAGGTATTATTGACAGTAACTTGTATATCAAATCTAAAGGTGATAATCTATTAGTAGTTTTGGTGTATGTGGATGACATTATATTTGCATGCACTAATGATTCTTTTGTACAGTGGTTTTCTAATGCCATGCAATATAAGTTTGATATGTCAATGATAGGAGAACTATCATTCTTTCTTGGTCTCCACATTATCCATAGTCTTGAAGGCTTATTTCTCTCCCAAGAGAAGTATTTGAAGGAGATGTTGAAGAAATTCAAAATGGAAGACTCATCACCTGTCAGTACACCTATGGTTGTTGGGTGTAAACTTAGCAAGGATGATCCCTCACCAGATGTTGATTAGAGAACATATTGGTCAATGATAGGAAGTCTCTTATACATTAGAGCATCTCATCCTGATATCATGCAAGTTGTTGGAATGGTAGGAATATTTCAGTATGCTCCTAAGAAAATTCATTTGGTGGCTATGAAGAGGATATTCAAATATTTGAAGGGAACAATGAATTACGGTCTCTAGTATCCTAGAAATCAAAATCTTCAGTTAACGAAATATTCAGATGTTGATTGGGAAAACTATTTGGATGAAAGGAAGAGCACAAGTGGAAGTGCATTCTTCTTAGGTGATTCTTTAGTTGCATGGAAGAGCAAGAAGAAATGATCAATATCCTTATCCACTATAGAATACGAGTACATTGCTGTTGCCACCTATTGTACACACATTCTCTGGATGATTCAGACACTGGTAGACCTAGAGGTAAAATATGTTGACCCAATTCCTCTCCATTGTGATAATGCCAATGCCATTAGTATGTCCAAAAATCCAGTCCTTCTTTCCAAGACCAAGCACATACCTATTAAGTATCACTTCTTATGGGAGAAGGTTACAAATAGAGTAGTTCAATTGAATTGTATCCCTTCTTCAAAACAGACTACTGCTATCTGCACTAAACCCTTACTAAAGACACAATTTGAGTACCTATGCCAAAAGCTAGGTATTATATCCTATTCCAAATAATTTGTTCACTTTGATAGGGGGAGATATGCTATAGATCCTTCCTTAACATTGATTTCAAAGGGGGATAATTTTTTTGTTACAGATGATAAACATATTGATGATTACTAGTACAACATGCATCCAGAAGTTGAATATTTCCATCAATGCCAAACGGGGAGATTGTTGGAGGTTTTTCGGTCAGGAGGAGAGAGTTGGAGGATTTGTGGTCATTTGGAAAACAGATCAGAGTGTGATATGGTTTTCATTGATGGAAACATAGTTCCAAGCATGATCCATATGAAAAGAGGACTTAGAAGAATCCATGGCTGATGGCAGAACATAGTTCCAAGCATGATCCAGATGAGTAGAGTACTTCGAAGAATCCATGGCTTGTGCAGAGATCCTACGGTCAAGAATGAATCCGCAAAAGAAAATTGATGTTCAGGTAAAATATGAAAATTTTGAAATAATATATGATGAACAAATCCAACGGACAATAATTAATTCGCAAAAGAAATCAACGGTCGGGAGAAAATCCGCAAAGTTTGAAAGAAGATCTTATGAATAGATCTAACGGATAGGAATGACTCCGGACAAGAAATCAATGGTCAAGAGAAAATATGAAAAGTTTCAAAGGTAATATGATGAACAACATCTGATGGTTAGGAGTAAGCATGCACAAGAAATTGATGGTGCGGAAGGATTTTTGCAAGCAGAAGTCAGAAAGCAGAAATTCTGGAAATTGTCCAAGCAAATATTGAAGACCCGAGTTCTGCATCCCACACCAAATCTAAGATCGACGGTTGGAAAAACATGCACAAGGAATCAAAAATGTGGAAGGAGCTCTACAGGAAGAAGGAGGAATTTGGAAACCAAATTTTGTAGAAGTTTTTTAACAAAATATTGAAGACTCAGAATCTGCATCCTGCACGAGATCTAAGATCGACGGTCAAGAAAGCGTGCATAAGATATCGATGCTGCAGAAGGAGTTTTGAAACTGAAATTCAGAAATCGGAAATTATGGAAACTATCCAAAAAAATATAGAAGACCCGAGTTCCACATCCACATAGAATATAAGATCAATGGTCAAGAAAATGTGCACAAGAAATCAACGGTGCAAAAGGAGTTCTGCAAGATAAATGAAGAATTCAGAAAGTGAAAAGTTTGGAAGTTGTTTAGCATAATATTGAAAACCTAGGATCTACATCCCGCACAGGATTCAAGACGATAGTCGGGAAATATTGTAGAATAAATAGATGACGTAGATTGATTATGAATAAAAGGATGTGCAGAAGATGGAAAGCAGAAATCATGAAATGATATCAAGAAAAATCACATATCAGATATCTGATTTCCTCAGCACCTCAACAGTCACGAAGAGACTGAAGAATATCAATGGTGTGGAATGATTGGGGTGGAACTTGTACTGCGGAACCAGGAGTGCGAAAAACTTGATTTGTTGTAGAAAATGACAAGTGCAGAAGAACCCAAAGGATGAAGATTCGTTACAGAAATTTATGGTTAACCAGTGATTGGAATTCTTTTATTTCATAAGGCATCGAACAGTTTGATTAGTTATGGAAATAAACTGTCAAGCATATGAGCAGGTACAGAAGTTATAGATTGACTTCTAAAAAAGGATGGGAGATACGAAGAGAATATTGTGCTCTCTACAGATAGAGAAGTTGATGCACGGATCGTCGGTAAAGTGAGAATTGTAGAAGGACAGAGGAATCTAATTATCGAGAATGCAGATAATGAGGGAAACCAAGGTGCATAAATCTAGAAGAATATCATAACATATATGGTATGAAATGTTATATTTTTTTTCTACAATTTGTATTGAACACATTTAAATCTGAGAAACAAGGGAGGAAGGCTGGTTCTAGGAAAAACATGTTGTCTTCTCTGTACATGTTGAAGCATGTATAGTGGAAGTTAGTGCTTTCACTCAGTTGTATCTGGAGAATATGATTCTAGTCGATGCTAGAAAAATATGAGAGTTGGTGCTCTCCACAAGAAGTACTGTGTAAAGCAGAGGTTGTAGCCTCATTTGAGTAGGTGCTCAAATAAAGTGAATATTTGCATGTTTCTATCATGTGTGTGTGATTGATAATCATCATCTTAGTTGTTATACTTTCTTTAATATCATAACTAAATTTGCAATCTGTAATAATGGTTTAAATAGTGAAAAATGGTTTTAGCTTTAGAAATAACTTATTCACCCCCCCCTCTTAGTTATTTGAGTAATTTCAACAAGATCTTCATCAAGCCTAGATTTTTCATCTCAAATACTTCCATCATAGTTTCTTTAAATTCATCTACTAACAGGTTACCTATAAAAATCATATCATTAACATAGAAACAAACTATCAAAATTTATTCATGTTGATTTACCTTAATGTAAATTGTTGGTTCATTGTTGCTTCTACTAAAACTATTGTTAATGAGACAAGAATCAATTCTACTATACCAAACGCTTGGATCTTGCTTGAGCCCATATCAAGATTTCTTCCACTTGTAAAATTCTTTTCATGTTCTTTTATTTCATATCCTTGTGGTTGATACAAGTAAATTTCTTCTTCAAGAATATGATTCAAGAATTTTGACTTGAAATCCAACTGATACACTTTCCATTTGTTTTAAGATGCAATAGATAAAATTTCTCTTACCATTTACAATATAGCTACAAGTGCAAAAGTCCCTCTGAAATAAATTTATGGTTGTTGTGAGAAATCTTTTGCTACTAACCAGGCCTTATACTTGTGAATTTCATCTTTTTCATTGATTTATGTCTTATACACCCACTTCACACCAATCGGTTTCTTATCTTTAGGAAAGTAAACAAGATCATGTGTATAATTTATTTCAATGGAATCTATCTCTTCATCCATCACTTTTACCTAATGTTGTTCTTGTACTACATATTCAAAGAACATAGGTTGACTAGAAATACTAGGAGAAATTGGAATTTGCATCTAATCCATCATAGATTTCTTGTAAAAATTTTGTCTTTATATTACTGTGATTAGATTCATTACCTGATTGAGGAATAGAAGTGTGTATATCTTTTGACCTTAATGTTTTACCTCAAACTGAATTTCTAGGTATCCTTGTTGGAGTACTTGCTACTAGTGATTGTGCTACTATATCTTGTTGTCCATTATATTCAATTTGCTCCTATACTTGTTCATATTCTGGTTTAGGTATTGTAGTTCCAGCAACCTTATCTATGGTTTGATCCCATGACTCTTATTATTTTAACAATACATCTCTGCAATGATGACCTTTTTGTTCATAGGATTATATAACTAATAATCTTTAGAGTCTTTACCATATCCAAGAAATATTCATTTCTCACTACAATCATCTACCTTTATTCTTCGTTCTTTACGTACATGAGTATAACATACACAACTAAATATTCTAAAGAATGAACGACATAAAGAAAGAAAGAAAAGGAGGTTCGTGAAGAGATTAGGTGTACAAGATGTAATTAGGAAGGACATCATAAGGATCAATGTCCATCTTTTCATGAATATCTAGATGTTGGAGCGTCGAACCCACTCAGTTAATTAGGTGTGTCATGGTGTATTTTACCAAAATAGATCCCATCAATCGAAAGAATTGTTGTATCTCCAGAAAATAGTAAGTTCCCCTACAAGTCTCTATTGTAAATTTTGTCGATCTGTAGGACACAATGAAAAATACTGTCGAGCATATCAGCTTCTACAGGAACATAGAGTCGATACTTACTTGCTGAAGTGTGATATACAAATACAAGTTGAAAGATAGAATGAACAATTCAATCTATGTAGGGGTGGATTATGTGTTCATGGACGAGGAGGAATTGGTCAAGGAAGAGATCAATTAATTTTATACAATTGTGGTCATCCAGGACATTATGTGAGAGACTTCCAGAATATGAATTTGACATGTTCCTATTGCAAAGTTTTATATCATACCATTAAATATTTTTGTAGCTCATTACGAAATGGTAGGAGAAGACCAATCAAAATTTAGATCATCTATAGAATGAAAACCAGAATGTTCAAAAGGTTACGATTGAACCAAGGGAGAATACATTGACTATTGTTGTTGTGACCAGAGGAGGAGATGCAACAAGAGAACATTAAGTGGGTCATTTGCAAGATTCAAGGATCCAACTAGAGGCACAACAATGGATACCATTTGTTGTGCAGAAAAAGAAAGGGGTCTTATTTGAGTCCTGAAATGAGTTTAAGGGGAGAGATAATGGAGATTCAACT
>LPNX011204830.1:72924-108341 GCA_001517045.1 Pseudotsuga menziesii
ACGAAGATCTCCGACAAGAGAAGGTTGTTAATCATGTTCATAAAATAAGGAATATTAGATGAGAGCTATGTATGAATGCTCAAATTGGATATTATCATGTCCCCATTTTGACATAACCATGGATATCCATGTTCCATCCCCAGTGGTCCTTGACAAAGTCATAGCCCATCAATCCCATATGGGATGAGGATTAAATTATTAATTAAATTGTGATTAATGTTTGTCCTAGTTGAAATAATTAATACTTGGAGAATAATTTATCCTATGGATAGACCATTTTATTATTAATTAAATATTTTATTTTATAATTAGTTGTAATTGATCATGTTCCCATGATGTCACACTATGACAAAGGGATAAATTCTATCACTTTGGAAAGTTGAAAAAAGGAAGAAAATATTGAAAGAGGGAATTTCTAAGAAAACTTAGTGCAAAGCAAGCAAGTAGACAAAGCAAGGAAATTTTGTCTTTTTGGCAGAAAGGAAGGAAAGAAAAAAAAAAAAAAGTAAGGTAAAAGTACAATAAAATCAGGGTAATATAGAAAATAAGGAAAAGCAGAAAGAAAGCAAGGGAAAATCAGGAAAGCAAGTGTTATAGCTAATTTTACCACACCTGGTAGATCATGTTTTTATGCAGACTTTTTGTACCCCCTTTGCTAGAAATATACTTTGATGTTCCCAAGATTCCCTTAAAAAACACATGTTTATTTCCATACGTGGGTTTTAGTCTGATAAGAACGTGTACATGTAGCTTTCTCCACTGTGACCCACGTACATCAAGAAATGTGCATAAAAACACAAAAATAGAGTTTTCCTTAATGAGTCCCGAATAACATGACTCTTGGCCTTCTATTTTCCTGGAAACGCTCTGACTCGACCCTTCATTGCCTATTGGAGGGATTTATATTGATCCTCTTTGATACATTGGAGGAGGCAAACACTTAAGGGAAAGAAAACTATAGTGGATTGTTGCCCCATATTATACATGCTTGAGTCTGCATCCCTTTGTCCTTTTCAGCACACATTGTTGCTCTTCCTAGGCTTGCTTTTATTTTGTGATCTTTCCATTTATATGGAGGATTGAAGTGGTGGAGGCCCATGTGGAGGACTCGGTTTCTCTGTTCTGACAGAGTTTGTCACTATTATCTTTATTCATTATTAATAGAAATATCCATTTCTCATCCAATACATGTGTGTGACTATGAATATTGTTATCCATGGATGTAGTTGCATTTTCTTATATATGTTGGATTTATATATGGTAGAGTAGGCCTAACACTTAACATATATCATGTCTGGTTTTTGCATTGGTGTTGAGAATGAAATGTATGCACAAGCTTGATTGAAAATCTCAACGGGGATCTACTACAACCATCCGGAATAAGGTATTTTATGTATCCCTTAGTGTTAGAATTGTTTATCTCTATTTCATATGAAATGGATTGATTTCTGGTGTCATTCAGACTATTGTGTTCTACCTCAAGCCATAGGAATTTTCTCTCTGTAATAGCAAGAAAAGAAGGAAAGTCGGAGACAAAGAAAAATAATAAAGCAAGCTCTTTCCTATCCAAATCATGAGGGTGCATTTTCTAAGGAGACTTGCTCAAGAATCTTCCTCTTCTATAAAACCATGCAATGGTACACCTCTCACATATTTTTTCAATCTAGTCTTTCGAATTTGGAGCTTTAGCTTCTCATTCTTAGGGAGATGTGCCCTTAGACACAACCGAGAGGTGTGCCCCTGCCTCTTTTCGAATCATAGGAAAGGATTGATTCCTTTTATCCATTGATGGTAAACATTTTCA
The DNA here is from genome assembly GCA_001517045.1 of Pseudotsuga menziesii. Classification (NCBI taxonomy): domain Eukaryota; kingdom Viridiplantae; phylum Streptophyta; class Pinopsida; order Pinales; family Pinaceae; genus Pseudotsuga; species Pseudotsuga menziesii. The sequence goes on from LPNX011204830.1 coordinate 74,729, forward strand.
GGTTGTCTTATCAGATCCAAATATTTAGCATCTTAATTGAAGAGTTTGGGAGTTTGTCCTAACAATTCATAAGGAATTTTGGTTTCCATCCTCCTTGTAATGTGTTCTTTGCTAAAGTATTCTATCACTAATATTTATGTGAGGTTAATTTCAGCATCCTTGAATTGTACTTGAGGTAATTATTTCTCTCTATAAATTTTATGACAGTTTGAATCAGTTTGATGAAGCTTCATATGAGTTTAAATTACCTTGCCTAGATTTTAATGCAAATTTTACTGGTTTTCCAATTTTTTCATTAGACAGTGAAATATCCATGAAGTTTCCTCATTTTTATTCTGATATCTCATTATAATTATATTAAATAAGTTTGATGTCTGATATTAATAATTTGTGACTATCTCTAAGTGTTTGGTAAGCCAAGAAGTTGTCCCATTTAAGCAATCAAAAAGACTAGTTTTCTTGGTGTGAACCTTTCATCCTCCCAAATTGGTTTCAAACCTAAAGAAACTTAGTTTTACTAATAAATAACACCATATCATATATATTCATGGTTACTTGAGTTAAATCCCCTCACCATTGGTCTTTGGGAATTAAATAACAAAGGTTTTAGTTTGCATATACTGGGGTTCCCAGGATCCTTCGAGTAGACTTCATCCTTGCTGATATTCAAAAGATAAAAGGTCCTAGAACATTTTTCATAGGAAATTGAGATTTTATGACCCCTTCCCTTCCTTGGTTGGACCTCCTTACCTGATCATTAATCAATTAATCAATTTAAACTCTGTGCCCCAAAAGTTTATTTGAAATTTTATTGTGAGAAGGGGTTAATGACCAATCTAACTTGATTAAACCATTACAATGGTAACAAATCTCTTTCCTTGGCTCATCCTATGGAATGCAGGCTCTCTATTGAATAATATTGTAGGTCACCTCTTCTGACAAAGAAAAACGTGCAGCTATGAGACTCATTTCAATGAATGATGAATATTTCAATCCATATGAGAAAGAAGAAATTATTTATGTAGATAGATGTTTTCATCGCGACTTATATGAACAAATTTTCTATGAATACCAATGGGATGAACCACCAGTTCCTATATCAAATCCTAATTTATAAAATAAAGTTGAAGTGAGTGAAAACTTGCTTCATTACAATCAATAAGCTCTAAAGATATTGACCCTCGGGATACCAAGGATAAATATGTATCAATTGTTTTGAAGGAGAAAAGAAAATTGCCAATCAGTTATTAGAAGATATGACCAAAATCCTTACTAATGAGGGTAGTGCAACAAAGGAGTAGGGTGATGATTCCCTTCATCCTACCACCATTGTTGTAGAAGATAAATCCAAAGAGACAAATAACACTCTATAAATTGATGAAAGAGAATCTATTGATGGATTATCAATTCTCTATAATGTTGACATAGAGCTAAGCCTTGAAGAAATTCTCACAATTACAAGTTCCCTTGGGAAAAAAGATGATCTTGTAGTAGCTAGAGTTTTCCCATGATCTAGTTTTTCAGTCACCACTTGAACTATATTGTGAATTTGATCTCGCAAAAGAGGGAGAATAAGCAAAGAATGAATCATATAGATCATATTTACGACTTCCACAATACTTCCAAGAAGAAGAGAATGCGTGTCCAAGTCATATTTATGGAAAGGATGAAGAAGAGATACCAAGGTTTAAACCCTTGGAATAAGACCATTTTGTGGAAAATCCTCTTTGTGAGCCACACCATTTGGTGGGATCACTTAAGGAGGGTGAAGGGAATATTAGAGAATCCAAGGAGCTTTTTGTCGATGCCAATTATTTGGTGTCAAGATGTTGTTGGATAGTTTCAAAAGAAGGTTTGGAAGTAAAATATTTCTTGGAATATTTTGATACTCTCAAAGAAAAAGTGGGAAAGATGAAGGGAAGTTACATGAAATTTCTCTCATATAGGATTCATCTTCTTGAGGTAACCAAAATATACTATCATGCACTCAGAAGAGAGGAATATGAAGTATAGAGGCTTGGTAGTGAATTGAAGGCTACATATGTTTCTTTGGAAATCACACAAAAGGATATTCAAGAGTCAAAGTTGAAGATGTATCAACTTAAAAATAAGTTGAATGTACCACACCTTTCATCTTTCATTGAAGGAAATGCATTGGTTATGATGGAGGAACTTCTCATGGAGGATGAACATGAAGAAAGTTCATATTTACAAGTGTTTGAAGGAAACATTGACTTGCAGGATTATTGCTAGGAAATTATATTGCTTCAAGGAGATTATGAGATTTATTTATGTGAATAATACATCAATCTAATGAAGGTTCTTGATTGCATCCCACATGGACCAGCAAGAAAACAATCCTATCCATCCATGCATTGGGTGGGTAGATACATAATGAAGATGGAGACCCTAATGTGTGCAAGACTTGTTCACATTAGTAATAGTTATTTTGGTATTAGTGATGGATATATTGATGCATTTGATATTGTTATGCTATGTGAAAATGATCCAAGGAATATATGGATTAAATATAATGCTTTCCATACACATCCATTCATACCTTTGGGGAAGAAATACATATGAGATGAGCTGTTATCTCAACGAAATAAATTTGTTGTGAAGCATGGAGGTAATGTGGGGACTATTCAAAGTACAAGTATGAACTATTTGCATCATCTTGAAGAAATTAATAAATCACTACAAAAACATGAGAAGGTTCTTGAATACCTTGCACCTGGTAGACTGTTGCTAGGAGTTTTGCACCTTCTATGGATAGAAGTTGTTCTTCTTCCCTGAATGGTTCAGATCCAGAACAAATAGTTCATAATAAGGTTGGAAGAATTTCCCTAGAAGCTATAAACACTTGGAATACAATATTTGATGGAGTTATGTGGTTCTTCTCTTGTGAAAAAGGTCTCCAAGAAAATACCTTCATAAACACATCAAACACACGAGAGATCAAAGATACCAGAGGGTGAAATCATGAATCTAGGTGTCTATTTTTGGGGGGTAAATGAGAAAAGGAGTGTTGCTTTTGCAATTCTATCAACTTCGGGCAAAGAAAAATTAGATTTGTATTTAGAATTTCATTTTGAAGTAAAAACAAAAGTTGTAGAGAATTGTGTTAGCTTTCTATCGGTTATTTTTTAGATTTTTTTACTAGCATTTGATATGTCATTTTTGCAAGTGTTTGACAGTATGTTATTAATTAATGAAATTATGAAAAAATAGTCATGTTTTTAGACACAAGTTAATTCATTATTCAACTACTGTTCATTAAAAACAAAATATGTTATGATGATCTAGACAGATTGTACTAATATATGTCTATAAGTTTGTATCTAACAGCTACATGCACTAATTATTAGAATTTTTGGAAGTGGAACAATCTAAAAAACTAGCATAAAATTGACATGTTTAGGTTGACACAACATATTCCCTAATTTACAATTCAAAACAAAAAAACTAAAAGTACCCTTTTGAAGACAACACATCAATGTTGAGGAACATGATTTTTCAAAAAAAAATTCATCGTTTCTTTAAGAAGTTATTGAATTTTCATTTCAATGAATTCTATTAAATTTTGAAGTAATCCAGAAACATTCTAAGAAATATAATAAATAAAATTAGTGTATCACACCAATTTCAACAAAATTCATATCTATAGAAAGTAGATTGAATTATGCAACTAATTGTATTATTTGTGAAGAGAAATTGTTAGTATTTTATATGATATGATCTCTCTGAAATTGGAAGAAGAGTGAGAGATGGGATGGAATTCCATTTTTGAAAATTTACAGGTTTTCGACCGAATAAATATTTCATCTGAAAGTTACTTTTAACGGTAACCGTTAATTTTAAACTTGCAAAGTTAGAAAGACGGTTCTTTCTAACTTTAAAGTTAACAGTTTCCGTAAAAAGTAACTTTTGGCGAAAAGTTAATTCTATGTTTTTGGCTGAAAAAATAAATTAGTTCGGTTGAAAAGTTACGGAATATGGATTTGGAAAAATTATTCGCACGGAATAGACACCCAGATTCATGATTTCACACCAGAACATCCTCTATAGATCTATTTTAGTGACTAAGGAATCTGAAAATAACATGCAAGATTATAACATAACAAGTATATGGGAAAGGAACCAACTTTACATTAATAAAATGAAGAAAGAGTTTACAACCTATGCCTTAGTGTTGATATGCTCTTTCACAAAACCAACTTCTTGTCCCCAATAGCTCCAACTTGCTCCCTCAAGCTCTCTTGAATGACTTAGGCCAGAATATCAAAACAACAGCATGACATTACTCTCTCCTCAACCATAGATATTGAGCCTGCTTTTATAGGCTTGGAATGGATAGAGATGGTTGAAAAATTGATGGGTGAGGTGGCTAGGAGATCCTATAAGGTAGGATCTCAAGCCCAACTAACCCTAGTGATCATGGATAAGGGTGCCATGAATCCTTCTTTCGAGAAGCTTCATGAGAACCTCTCTTTTTCACTTTTTACCAAGGGCACCGCTGCTTGTTCACCATGATAGAGTAGTTTTAGGTAGAACCGTGCATTTCTTAAAGGGTAAAGGTGGTGCCACCACTTACTGCCAACATATTATAGGTGATGTTGAAGAAGGTGCTGCTTTTTTACTAAACGGTAGAAGCGGTGCTGGATTTTCATATACAAATTTGATGTCTGGACCAATGTTCTTACTTCATAATTTGGGATTGAGGGAAACACTGAAGTTTGGGATCTCATCACATGTTGATGACAGGATTTAGGTATAACAGAATTCCCCCCAAAGCATGAGGCTAGAGGGATACGATAGGTAAGATCTTTGAAAGAGAAAGTTATCAATTCGAGGAAAGAATTAGCTTGATCAGAGATAATCAACCAGGAATCTGCAATACATCAATACTTTTAAATCATGATCAAAATGTGTATTCATCGTGGCTGCAAACCAACACAAGGAAGATCCATGACAGGAATAAACAAACATGGCTACTAGAATACAGCGTAGATCCATGTGATAGAGGACTCAAACTTGGGCATAGCTACCAGATATAAAATGTAGATCTATGTCGTGCAGACACAAATTTGAGCATAGCCATGACCATAAAAATGTGGATCCATGCTGGTACTTCATACAATATACTCCATTGCAACCTGGGGAGAAAATTATGAGTGCTTTCCAACAGAAACCCAGGGTCTTCATCTCGTCTTCCATAAAGTACGATTCTATCCATGTGATTACAATGATCTGAAGTCAAATATGGTAGAAACGACTTGATTACTGGTCAATGATGCGAACCATTAACAAGTGCGAGGGAGATCACCATTAATGTCAATGATTCTCAAGGTACTCTAATACAATATACTAAGTGTGAATAGATGTTTTGATGTCGAACACTCAGTCGAATCTCTTGATCAAAGGTCAATGATGTGAACCTATGTCGAGAGTGAGAGAATCTGTCATTGACTCATATAGATCTCAAGGCACTAAAATTGTTTCTAAGACTAATTCCCAGATGATGAGATGATGTTCATAGGAATAGTCTCATCGAAGAAGGGCCATGATGAATTCCACGTCGACGACATGAAACTCAGAAAAAAAAATTTGGAATGTTGTGGATAAAATAACCATTGGACCGACTCAAAATTTACTGACACAAATGTTGTTTTAACTACAGAGGTAAACTTCTAACTTCCCTTTGAACATCAGGTGGCACGACAAAATACTTGGCAGCATTGACTCGATGAGGTGGAACACAATACGACATTGGACAATGCATTCTTTGAAAGGCTCAAAGGAGTGACATGACTCATGAAAGTGGATCAAATCAGAGACAAGTTGATTTACCCAATTGACTGAATGAAATGTAGACAAGTGCCATGTTCAAAGGTGACGACCAAATACCATTTTATTTGCAAAATGAATTGACTCCCTTCCCTTAATTTCTCCATCATGATTAATAAGTGCCTCTTTTTGTTTTTACGAGTTCAAAGAGGGTAACAAACACTTGTTGTAGATTATCTAAAGACAAGTCCATTCTCATACGTTTTATGAACCTAAGAAAGGAGGGGTTCGTTCCAAAAGAGTGGTCTCTCAATGTTAATTTAATGAGTCCAATGAAATAAAACTCGGTGTAGTTCATGTTTAGAGAGATTGAACAATATAAAGAAGACTCCAAAAGGATCCTTTTTCGTATGATTTAGTCTCTAGGGCCCAAAAAAGTATAAAATAATACCCAAGAGAACTCTTCCAGTCATGACTGGCTAGAGTGTTCCTTTTTCATAAGTAGTGCCCCCTAGTCTGAAAAAGGGGTAAACTATCACTAGGAGGACGACCCTTCAGGTCCTTTTACAAGCGTGAAGAAGACAATTTCACTCGGTAATCTTTTCACATTTTAAGTGTATAAAAAGAGCTTAAAGAGGAATCTATTAACCTTTTCATGGTTGAATATAGAGCAAGAAAAAGTAATAAAATAAGCTCAAACCACTTTTCATGTTTTAACTAGAGTACGAAAAATGAAAAGTAAGCTCAACATGATCTTACTATTTTTAACGAGCTTGAAGATCAGTTGAAATAATGCTTAGGGTATCTGCTTCATTTTTTAATGAGATTGAAACAAAGAAAGAGCTATGCTCAAAATGACCTATTTCATTTTTACACAAAATTGAAACATAAAAATAACTATGCTTGAAACATGGTTTCATTTTTTTGCAAGCTTGAAACCAAACGGTAAACTTTGCTTAAAGGAAATCTACTTCATTTTTTAATGAGCTTGAAATAGAAAATGAACTATGCTTAAAGGAAACCTACTTCATTTTTTAACAAGCTTGAAATAGAAAAGGAACTATGCTCAGGAATGGTTTCATTTTTATGCAAGATTGAAACCAAAAGGTAAACTATGCTTAAGGAAACCTACTTCATTTTTTAACGAGCTTGAAATAGAAAAATGAACTATACTCAAACATGGTTTCATTTTTATGCAATATTGAAACCAAAAGGTAAACTATGCTTGAGGACTAGCTTTTATTTTTTAACGAGCTTAAAACTAGAAATAAACTATGCTCAAGGACATCTGTTTCATTTTTTAACGATCTTGACACAGTTTGGTAACTATGCTCACAAAATTGATTCTACCCAACATGATATCTAGAGGTTGGTAGGTTTCCCCCATTACATAAAATATAGCGGCTTAACTCCATTATGGTGTCCATAGACTAGAGCCATGTCCCCTATTTTACCTATGCTCATAAGAAACTAAATAGAAGAAGGGGAAGGAATCACAAGAACATGAGGCACATTTAGGTCAATCTAATTACTGAGAGTGATGCGATGGTCAGGTGTAACAAATAAAATCTGATCAATGGTCACAATCTTCCCATCATGGGGAAAATGCATCACTCTAAAGATTGTGGACACTAAACCTTCATGGCGTAAACATAATCACATCCAAGGAACATATTGAAATCTAAAGGACCTTGGACCACCATAAGATCAATACAGACATTTTTTCCTCCTAATGTATTAGGTAAATGAGGAAGGATACCTAAAGGTGTAGTATCCCTGCGATTAAAATCCAGTATCTGATCGGTCATTGGCATAAGCTAAGGATAACCTAAATCTTTCCAAGCAGTTGAGGATAGAATGCTAACAGAATCCCCTTCGTCAACAATAGTGTGAAGCATCTGCCTAGTAGTAACATTCACAACTATCTGGAAAGGAACACTTGAATGAAGACGAGACTTTTTTAGGTTACTCCAGTCAAAGGAAATAACCTCATTACTTGGAGAGGGTTCTGTCAAAATAGACAAAATTTCCTCTTGTCGAGAATAATCAGAATGGAGCATGTAAACTTCAGCGGGTTTTAGTTCATTCTCTACTTGAAGAGAAGAAAAAAATGAATATTTCGTCAAAGAGACTGTTATACCCAAATCTTGTCACCAGCATGTGATAAGATCTCTAACACATTCATTTTCCCTCAATCCCAAACTTGAAGTGAAAGAAGTGCTCCAGATTTTGATCCAACATATAAAAATCCAAAACCTCTCTTACCCTTAGGCTTATAAGCACTACCTTATATAGCACTGCCTGAGTTATGTGGAAGACAACTAGTTCCACCATCTCTCACCTTTGTTTTTGGCATGGTTCTCACCTTGCATCGCTCTGTCATAAGGGAGTATAAGCGTTGCCCTTGGTAAAAAGTGAAAAAAGGAGGTTTCACAAAGCTTCTAGAACAAAAGCTTCATGGATAGCCTTATCCCTACTCACTTGGGTCAGTTAAGCTTGAGATCCATGCTTTGGGGATCTCATGGCCACCTAACCCACCTATTTCTCAACCAATCCTATCCCTTTGAGCCCTATAAAACTAGGCTCATACTCCATGGTTGAGGGGGGAAGAAAAGAGTAAAGTTATACTGTTGAATTGAAATCCCGGCCTAATCCATTAGAGAGCATAGAGGAGCAAGTTGGAGCTATCAGGGATGAGATGTTAGTCTTGTGAAGGAGTGCATCGACACTAAGGAAAAAGGTTGTAAGCTCTTTCATTCATCTATTAATGCAAATTTGGTTCCTTTCCCATATATCTGTTGTGTTATAATCTTACATGTGTATTATCAGATTCCTTAGTCGCTGATATGGATCTATACATAGTTTTCTGGTATCTTTGATGTTGTCATGTGTTTGATGTGTTTATGCAGGTCTTCCATCAGAGATATTATTCTAGGCATATATAGTTTCTAAGGAAAGTATTTCGACCTAGTTGTGACTCATTTATTATGGATCTGAACCATTCAGACTAGAGGAACAACTTCTATCCGTAGAAGGTGTGATATTCCTGATAACAAATCTAGTGACTCCGCTGGGGAGTACAAGCTTCATTTGATCTGATCTTCCTTAGTCTTCAAACACTTGTCTAAATCCAAGCTCCAGTATTCAATCTTTTCAGTCAGATAGACGATCTGACTTAGTGAAGTTTTGGTTTAAAAACATCAAATCTCTTCATATCTGAGTCACCTTGACTTTATATGCTTGGTATTACTATTGATTCATCAGTTTTAATATTGTTTTGCAACTTCTAACTTTATTTTTTCCACTCTCCTTGTGTTCTGGGTTTTTACAAGGAACCACTCATGTGCTTTGGGAAATACATGCTGCCACCGCCTACACTCAGATACCCATAGGCAGTGCCACTGCCTAAGTTAAGTAAGCAAGAAGCGGTTCTCCTTCAAAAAACGCTCTGTCAGTGACCCCTTTAGCGCGGCGCCAGGTAGGCCCTATTCCAGACTTTGTTTTTTATTTTTTGCAAAAGTAGATTTTGATTTTGCTTTCAGCCCTATACTGTCAAGGCTTGTTTGTATAAATATGAGTGTTCATGGTTGGAATTTTTTGGTGGTAAGAACTTGTTTGGTTGAAAAATCCAACAGTTAGGTTAGGCTTGTTTATCATTCATTGCTTCCATGCTTGTTGGTTTTGATTTTGAAAGGAATAATTGAAAGTGTTGTTTTAGTTAGGTCTCTTTTCGTTCAATGATAAAGACTAAGAGAAAGGTTGCTTAATCATTTTCTTGTTTTCATTTTTCCATAGAGTTAGTGGGAGACTCCTTTTTTTCCTTCAAAAAGAAAATTTTTTGGTTAAGATTAGGTCATTGTTTTTATCGAGCTTAAGTCACTGGACCTCTTATTAGCTTCATAAGCTTTCAGGATTCCTTTGTTATTTTGTCTCTTTTGCATCATTATCTCATGAAAAGAAAAAATATCAATAGTTTAAGTTAGATCTTTCCATGTTTTAGAGAAAAATTGAAAAAATAGATTGCATATGCATATTGAGTGTTGGTTGTTTTTCTTTTAGGAAAATAGACTCTGTCCGATCTTATTGCTTTCAAAAATTAGTTTGGAGTGTTATGCCTGTTTTATTTCTCGGTTCAAGAGTTGTTTAAGAATTTTTTTCATTTCAAAGCAAAATTGAAAAGAAAAAGAACCTCTCTTATTCCCGTAATTAGGAATAATCTGAATGGTAAAGTGAATGAACGTGCATTTCATATTTGCATGGTTTTACTTTTCTGTCAAAATCTCATGCATTCACTTAACTGTCCACTTTAAAATTAACGGTAGCTTTAGTCCTAAAAATTGTATAGAAATTTGAGTGATAGGTTAGAGACATGTTCAGGCATCATTAAACGTAGGATTTGTCGCTACTTGTCTGGACTACAACCCGAGACTCACGCGGTTCTTCCACATACTGTTGGTATATAGAACGGCCTTTCACGTACCCTTGAGGTATATAGAAAGGTACTTCATGTACTTGATTGTATATTAGAAGGCCCATTGTGAACGGCTGTGGATTAGAAAACACTACTACCGATTTGAGCTCCCACGTACCTTGCATATATCGGGAGACCCCACTAGGATACCCAGTCCATGTGAGAAAAACCCTTTAGAAGTCTTGTGTGGAGAAATACACTGAAAACAACATTTGGGGAGATTACTATGCATGCACCCTTGTGGTATATCATGAGTTACACCTACTTGACAATCCTGGTGAGAGACCGACTATTTGATCTCCTCCTATCATTTAAGTTTGCTTGTTGGACTGCAGCTTGAGTAGGAGAAATTTTTTGTGTGTTATTAGTTTTGAGACCCTAGGTTAGTTTAGTAACTGATACCAATCTAGATGAGTTTCATTTGAGACAATACAGAAGGAATCAAGGCTTGCCACCCAATTTTCCTCCTGTTATAGGTGAAAGTCCAATGAAATCCATTGACCAAGGAGCTGCAACTACTTCCCACCAGGAAGAGAATATAGTTGTAGAAAGTGGAGACCAATTCACTTCTTATATTAATCCCTTTGCTCAACAGCCTCCTATGGTTGATACTTCCTTTCATCCACATATGTAAGTTCATACTGATAGTCCTGTTCCACTTGAGTATGGCCGAAATGATCCATTTTGGTAGACTTCTGTGGGGCAGGCCATTGCCTCATTCAGGGTAAATAGGCCCTCTCCTGAAAAATCTTCACCAAGTGAAGAAGAGTATAGAAAAATCCAACCCTCTATTCACCATGCATGTGATTTTCAAGAGAGAATGCAAAGATTAGATACAATCTTAGCAATCCCCATGCCTCATAAAGAACCTGTTTCAGCTCTTCTTCCCTGTAATACAGATCCTTGGCATGTAGCCAAAATTAAACCTTCTTCTTATGGTCATCAAGCATATGGTGAGGCTCCTCGCAATCCAGGTCAAACCTCCAATTTATCCCCTGTAGTTTTGAGTTTTAGGTCTGTCTCTAGTCATCCCATACTTTCTATGGCTGGGGGGCAACCTTCAATTCCAGTAGTGTATGTACCTTCTAACATCAGGGGGGGCGGGGAACCCCCGATGAAACCTACATTATCCACTAATTTAATTGTTACTAATAATAGGCAAACCTCTACTGTAGTACATTCCACAGTATATGTCCCTCCCACCAACACAAATGTGGTAAACCCTCCTTCAAGTTCAGGTCAGCCCTCGGCGGCACAACCTACAGTTCATCAACCCTCATGGGGTTATGGTTATCCAAAAAATAAAATTCCTATAGGAAACATGAACTATTAACCTACCCCTATAGGTATGTCTTACACTGGAATTCCATACCCTGGGAATGCTTTTACACTATGGGGGCAACCCAACTAGTCTTATATGCTAGTGATGGGAGGAATACCTATTCATACTATTGGCAGTGCCGAAGGAACACCTTATGAAGGTCCTCCTCCTAGTGGCCCTGGAGGTCCTGGTGGTCCTCCTCCTAGTGGTTCTGGAGGTTTCGGTGGTCCTCCTCCTAGTGGTCCTGGTGGCTCTAGTGGCCCTCCTCCCAGTGGTCCTAGTGGTCCGAGTAGTCCCAAAGTTCTTGGTGGGCCTCTTCCTAATGATCCTAGTGGCTCTCACATCCCTAACCCTAGAGGTAAATCTTCAAGAAGTACATCATCTCATCAGACATTTCAACAACCTATATATTAGTCAACTTACAACCTTACTAGTGGTTACATGCCTTATCAATATTACCAGTACGTGGAACCCAATCGTCGGTTACCTTTCCTAGCAACTTTGGACTTACCTGATTTTTCCAAGTTGATTAAAGACCCCATTTAACACAACCCTTCATGTCCTGTTATTCCAGTAAAGTTTCCATCGGACATCCCAAAATTCGATCGTAAGCAGGGAGATGATCCCAAAAATCACATTATGACTTTCCATCTATGGTGTTCATCAAACTCCTTGATGGATTATTTTATTCAATTGAGACTCTTCCAGTGCACTTTTATCGGTACAACCGCAAAGTTGGATATTGAACTTCCACAACACTTGTTTGTGTATTTTAGTGCATTGGAAACTATCTTCCCCACACACTTTCAGCTACCCATTCATTATGAAATGGGTACAAAATTTTTGACCTCTCTACGTCAAAACACCTCCACACACATATCAGATCACATCCATGAGTGGAGAAGGCAGAGAAGGCTCATTAAAGCTCCTATCTCAGACCAACTCTTAGCTGATTGGTTTACAAAGTCTTTGTTTCCACCCATTTCCCAAGATGTGGCTATTGGCGTTTATGTCATCGAAGAGAAGGACATCAGTCACGCTCAATATCTGGACTTGGTATATTCCCAATCTAGAACTTTGTATGACCTTATTCCTCAAGATCCTTGTCCCAGTACAGACCTGGCTAAGCCACTTCCATAAATTCCTGTCGATGGGGTTGTTGTCGGTTCAATCCATACCCCATCAATGGCTAAAACTTCCAAGCAACCCAATGCTTCCACTACTACTCCTTCAACTCCTAAGGTTTCCACCGAGGTGAATGCTATTAAAAGTACACAAACACCCGGTAATAATAAAAAGAAAGGTAAAGGTAAAAACAAGAAACCTGGAAACCAACAAGAGAACCTAAAACCTACAACCAATAAGAATGATAAAGGGAAGAGAAAAGAAAAATATCCATGTTTGTTGTGCGGAGGGGATCACTTCATGAAGGAGTGTCCCCATTCTGAAGAAATTAATAAATTTTTGAAAACTAACCCTATGCCAGAAGTTCTCACTAATCCTTGCCCTTCTCAGCAACAACTGATAGACCACATGCATTAGCGAAAATTTCAACTCAAAATGGGCCTCCTAAAAAAAATTAATAAAATAATATTTATTAATTTTGGAGGAAGAAAAGGAAAAAACTACATTTTTGTTTGTATTTTCAACATATCTCCCCATGTTTTTACTCAAATTTCAATTGGGAGAGCTTGTTGGATGTGGAATTAAATTCTGCATCCAACGAATACCCACTTGACATACTTTTGAGAGACCTCGCTACCCCAAAAACAAGAAATACCTAAAAAAAATGTGATGATGGCATCATCATCACATTTTTTCAGGTATTTCTTGTTTTGGGGGTAGCAAGCTCCGTCAAAAGTATGCTGAGTGGGTACTAGTTGGATGTGGAATTTAATTTCGCATCTAATGAGCTCTCTCGATCGAAATTTGAGTAAAAACATGGGGATATATGTCAAAAATACAAACAAAAAAATTAGTTTTGTTTATGATACCTATCCCCAAATTTATATTAAAAAAGTGTTTAAGACCTATATGGTATTTCAAATTTAAAGCAATTTCATTGGCTAACACATGATGACATGGAATTTGGGTTAAAGTTAAAAGGCCCATTTTGAGTTGAAATTTCCTCTAATGTATAATTAGGGAAATTTTAGTTCTTCAGAGGAAATTTGCATGATGTCCTCGAAAACTGTTAATTTGCAAACCCAAAGTCATAATTATGACAAACATGTAGATAAAAAAGAAGATAATTCTTCTTCATATAAATCTCCTCCCAATGGTTCTCTCGCGTCCTCGTCTAATGGTCCCCTAACTATCGAGAAACCTAATCTTGACATGATTTTACATCCACCAAAGAGTACTCTTAGAAAGTCTGTTTTCAACCCTAATTCCCAAGCTACACAGTTTTACAATGTCGTTGAAGATCTCACGCATGAACCATGTGCAATGTCTACCTTGGAAGTACTCCAAAGTTCTCCTACATAATGCAAAAACATGTTAACCGCGTTAGGATATTTAGACCCAGACAACACTAATTTGATTCATTTCAATGTTGATAACTATAAGTCTAGGCTGCCTCACCAACTTGATTTTCAAAGCATAACGAAAGTATTTGGGAAAAAGGTCTTTAGAACTGTCCTAGATGAAGGAGCTTCAACTCCAGTTTTGTCCCTGTCTTTTTGGAAATCCATTGGCTCTCCTAAGCTTATGAAACCACTGACAACCCTAAAATCCTTTGATGGACAAGGTTTCCAACCCTATGGTCTCATACCAGCACTTTCGGTCAAGCTTGGGGGAAAACCTATTTCCATTCAAGTGGAAGTGGTTGAATCCCCATTAGAATACAATCTCCTGCTAGGAAGAAATTGGTTTTATGCCATGACTGTTGTGGCTTCGAAGGTATTTCGAACCCTCCAATTTCCACATCTAGGGAATATTGTAACAATTTCTCAGCTTGATTTCTATACACCGGATGTTACCACCGCTATGGAAAATAACATCCCTATGTTAGGTCAGTCCCCTCCTCCTTACCAGTCGATTGGGGTAGGCATGCTGGAGGATTCTTCCCTTATGGGGATGTTCCCATCAGCTCCTCCTAAAATTTAAATGGAGACAATAAATATGATTTCTTCGTTTGGTTATAATCCCAAGGGAAAAAACTTTCTTGAGTCAACCTCATTGATTCCACCTGAAGCAATGTACAACATTGTCCAATCCCTTTTTGATGACCACACTAATGATCTTCATCCGGTGGCTTTAGACCCTTACCACCTTCCCTACTAGTTAGAACCCTCTCTTCCTACTCTCGATTATCTCTCCCAAACTTTTCTTTCTGATGAGTCCATCATGGAGATCATGAGCACAAATGAATCTGTATGGGAGGATCACCATCATAGATCCTCATTCCTCCCCAATACCAATTCGACAGACCATGATTTTGCATCTCTCTTTAGTACTGATATTGTCCATACTCCTCAAACTCCTGTATTGTTTCAAAACATTGAATCTAAATTAAATCTATTCAAAATTTCCAAAATGAATCCAATTGACATATCAGTCAATCCTGGCACTCTTGATGATGTTCATGTTGGGAAAAACTGCTCAGCAGAAGAATCTGAAGCATACAAAGCCCTTTTCAAGGAATTCTGAGATATCTTTTCCTAGTCCTATGAAGAAATGCCTGGGATAGACTTCTCTATCATGATTCATGAAATAAAAACCTATCCCACAGCTAAACCTGTCAGGAAAAAACTAAGGCAAGTCCACCCACGAAAGACTAGGACTATCAAAGCCAAAATAGAAAAACTTATGAAAGTAGCGTTCTTTTATCCTGTGCCCCTGACGGAATGGGTATCGAACGTTGTCCCTGTCAATAAAAAATGGGGCACCATTAGAGTCTACATTTATTTCATATATTTGAACAAAGCTTGTCCAAAAGACAACTTTCCAACTCCGCATATTAACCAAATTATCGACAACTGTGCTGGAAGTGTCATCTTCTCATTCATGGATGTCTTTTTTGGCTATAATCAGATCGATATATTGCCTGCCAATCAGCACAATATGACATTTATTTTCCCATGGGGAAATTTTTTGTATAGGAAGTTACCATTTGGGCTAAAGAATGCTGGAGCTACATTTCAGCGTGCTATGTCCTATGTGTTTCACGATGGCAAACATATTGTGGAACTGTACCTTGACGACCTCCCAGCTCATTCACAGCGACGTGAGGACCACCCTGGTCATCTTAGGGATATTTTTTTGAGATGTTGTCAATATAATATACGGCTCAATCCACATAAATGTGTTTTTTGCGTTGAGACGAGATGTCTCCTAGGCTTCGTGGTTTCTAAGGATGGCATCTGGATAGATCCATTGAAAATTGCAGCTATTTTATCCCTATATGCCCCAACCAATCTTGTTGAACTCCAAAGTTTGCAAGGGAAGGAAAACTTTCTCCACTGTTTTGTTTGCAATTTTGTAGAGAAAACACATGGCTATATTTGTCTCCTCAAGAAGGACACTCTGTTTTTTTGGGATGACCAAGCCCAACGTACCTTTGATAATCTTAAGCATGCTTTGACCCATTCACCCGTGATACACCCCCCGGATTATTCAAAGGATTTCCTCTTATACATTTCTACCTCCACTACTACCATCGGAATGGTTTTGGTGTAGGAAAATCCTGACAGTTAGGAGCACATGGTCTATTATGCCTGGAAGAATCTCATAGATTCTAAAACTCAATACTCATGTGTGGAAAAGTTAGCATTGGACACGATCATTGTTGTACATAAATTTTGTCACTACATCTTGCTTCGTACTACCACCATATTGGCAGATCAGAACCCTATGTATTACATCCTGAATCGTTAGGTGCTAGGGGGAAAATATTCCCGATGGATAGTCATCCTACAGAAATTTGACCTTGAGTTTTCCAAGTCCACGTTAAATAAATCCTTGGTCTTTGCTGAGATAAAAATGATGTGTGATCTTCCTTGTGCTTCGATGGATTCTAAGCCCAATGATTCATTCCTAGATGAATTTGTGTTCCTGATAAGCATGACTCATCTGTGGTATGGATATTTAATCATTTATCTCTAGACACAGATATTTCAGTGCACTTTATCATGTGACAATCGTCGATGTATCCGTCACTACATGAAATACTACCTTATCCTGAATGATACTTTGTATAGGCATGGTATCGATTCCATTATCTAACAATTCCTTACTCATGAAGAGGTTGAACAAGTTCTGAATGACTGCCACTCTTGAGCATGTGGCAATCATCTCTCTGGGATGGCTATAGCCTAGAAAATCCTTCACGCTGGCTATTTTGGTGTCCAGTCTTTAAATATTGTCATGAGGTTGTTAAGAAATTACCACCCTACCAACATTTCTATCCAAAAAAGCACACGCACCCTGCCCTGTTACACCTTGTCATTACCATCGTCCCTTTCTCCAAATGGGGGATTGATTTTATGCATTGTAAGCCTACCTCAGCTGGGGGGCATGGTTACATCATCGTAGCCATTGATTATTTTACAAAATGGGCTGAGGCTATGCCTACATATGCAGAGGATGGTAAGACTACCGCCATCTTTCTGTTTAATCATGTGATAGCAAGATTCAAAGTCCCACAGTCTATAGTTACTGATCACGGATCACATTTTCGGAATCAGATGATGGAAGAACTGAGTGATAAGCTGGTTTTTCGTCATGAAAACTCAACACCTTATTATCCACAAGCTAATGGTCAAGTCAAGGCCATTAATAAAGTTTTAAAAACCATGCTGCGATGGATGGTTGGATATCATAAATCCAACTGGAACCACATTCTCTTCTCCACTCTTTGGGATTATAGGACTTCGGTAAAAACATATACTAGTTTTACACCCTTCCAATTAGTTTACAAACTAGAAGTTGTCTTTCCTATTCAGTGTCAAATTCCATCTTTGAAACTTTTCATTGAAATTCTCCCAAATACTTCTACCAAGGAAGAAAGATTCCTATACTTGAACAATCTTGACAAAACTAGACGAGATGTTTCCTTAGCCAATGAGGCACATAAGAAACACATCAAGGAATAGTATGACAAGTCTGTCCAACCTTGTATTTTTAATGCAGGTGACCTAGTTCTGAACTATGATCAGAGACATGACAAACTAGGGAAAGGGAAGTTTGAATCAATGTGGTGTGGTCCCTTTATCGCTTCCAAAGTTTTAGAGAAAGGGGCTTTCGAGCTCATGGACTATGATGGAATCCCCTTCGGGAAACCTCGCAATGGGTTGTACCTAAAGAGGTACTATGCCTAGATCATTTATGTATGGTACCTTGTATATATGTACATTGTTTGAATTTTTCAGTATGTTTTAGTATATTCAATATGGTTTTGATTTTAGAGTCCAAAATGTTTATACGATGTTTTGGTTATGCAGAACAGATGGCTTTTTATTGCTCTTTTGATGGTGCTTGCCACCATACCTTGAACCTTGCCTCGGTTGCTTTGGTTCTCTCTTCCCCAACTCATGATTTGGTCAGTTTAGGAGCAATTTGTATTGGTCCAGGTACCAACAATATCGTTGAGTATCAAGCAATCATAGGTCTATTGACTGAGGCTGCATCCTGGAACATTCGTGATTTGGTAGTTTTCATGGACTCACAATTGGTGTTTTTTCATTTGAACCATGTCTATACCATCAGGAACCCAGTGCTTCTTCATCTCTTCCGAAGAGAATGTTTGTTGGAAAGGTCATTTGAAGTAATTACTTATAGGAATATCCCTAGGGCAGACAATGCAGTTGTTGACTCATTAGCAAATTATATCCTAGGCTGGTATATTTCCCATTCATAACTATAAAATCAAACATGGTTCATTGTAAAATAAATTGAAGACACATAAAACTCATGTAAATACGTTTTCCATTTGGAACATATAAACACCGGAAATAAAATTCTATATATATATATAAAGCATTTTACAAAAATAGGTCATGAGACCTCACCTGAAGCACTCTAGCTTTCAGGAAGTACAAAATCATACAAAATCCTGAATCTATATCATCTTTTAGTAATACATCATGTAGAACTATGTAGTGATGCTCCTGATAGCATATGACATCCCGTACTACTATGCATAGCATTCGGCTAAATCGTCCTAGCACCCCTACAGTGTGCCTCTGATATCTCATGGGGAGGTCATCGATCGATGCATCAGGTGTATCTTGAGTCAAAATTTCCAGGTTCTCCTCTAACTCTCCCATTGGGTCGTCACCCCGTTAAACAAACCTAGCTCCCGCTCGTCTATCCAATGGGGAAGATCCCCCAGGTCGTGCTAGTCCAACATCTACATGAATATATTTAGGTCTTGTTACTACACATAAAAAATAAAAAACATTAAAATACAAAAACACAAATTTCCATTTTAGGGTTTTGTTTCTTACCAATGTCTCCCCATTGCACACTAGGTGGAAGTGGTAGATCAGGGTCACCCCTGAATTCAGTACCTGCATACACATAATCCTCAATCATGAGGATTTGGTCGTTCAGCCAACGGAAAAATGAAGCCCCAAACTTCACTTGTCCCCTGCCTGCTCTCGTGCGGGCCATAATTTTGACCCACCTCATCATACGAGGGTCTCTCTCCCTCAGCTCTGTAAATACCACTTGGGGCCTCAGGTGAGGTACCCTTTCAAAGAAGAAACATGATAAGATGGATCCAAAGTCGAATTGTTTTAGATCTCCTTTCTGACACTTGGTTAGTTGGTCCTTGAAGACCAGAATTAATGCTTCTACCTAGTTAAATACAATAGGTTCCATGGCCTCTATAGCATATAGCATATGTGCTCTGGAATCCTGATGAGATCCTTAGCTCCCATCCACCCTCTGCATAGTGAAAAGAACTATACGAATAGGAAATTCTAGTACTAGGTATGCAGTGACGGTTGATTAACTCTTGGGTGGTTACGTCCCCTCCACAGGAACCAGCCAGTAAAATAGGAGCACCCCGTCTGGATAGTCTTGTCAAAAAGTATATATCCTCTACCTCGATATTCAACACATGGGCTCCCACCTCAAAATATTGCTGCTCTGACTTCCATATATGAAAGATATACTCCAACAAGCACTCATGGGACACCATGCTAGGAGTGTGGAAGAATTTTAGGAGGCCAAAGCCCCTCAATGCAGCTATACACCCTGCATTTCCCTCGGCGAAGGAATCATATTTGTCGTGTTGTCATTCTTTCCATATAACCATTTTTTATCAATTAGATCCTGCCAAAAACAATCAATGGGCTAATTAAAAACATAATCAATCACAAAAATCATTTAAAAACTCCTAGTTTTCCTTGCCCATTCAAGTTTCCACACTCATGGATGACACTGCTTGAATAAAATTTACACACAAAGCGGTAGCACAACCTGAGTACAGTTAAACATGTGTGGTTCTTATCGGGCACCTCTTGTCCTGTAAGGGGCAGGAGTGGTGCCTGTATTTTGGATTTAGGGCTAGCCTAAAACTTCCCAAAAACCCCACAAAATAAAAAATGAATGCATTAAAAGGAAAGGCTAAGGTTCATTCATTTAATTGGCTCTGACGGTGCTTGAAAATGATGGTGGAATCTTCCGAAATAAATGACTGACGATCTGACTCAATTCTCTCCAAAATGCTCTCCCCAAGTGGTAAATAGTAAAATGATTTGATTTTTACCATTCAAATGAATTTTATATATATTTTAGGGTTTTTATGTGTTATGTTGATATTTTATTATATAAACGCCCATTTATATAGTTCATTAAAGTCATTATTTGAGAGATTAATGATCATTTTGAGTCTTACAGGATTAAAACGAAAACAGTGAAGTCTATGGGGAGTTTGTTTTTGAATTTTTTGTACTTCCATAAAACAGAAAAATTCCCCGAGCGTTTGTTTTGACACTTTGGTCATGCTCTTAGAACTTAGTATCAAAGTTCTGATTCTTTTTTCGATTCTTTTTAGGCTCGTAAAAACTTCTCATCATGAAAAATAAATTTTATGGAGTCTCTTTTAAACTCTTTTCAGACTCCTTAAATATGAAAAGATTGTCGAGTACTTGTCTTCTTCATACTCATAAAAGTATTTGAAGAGTTTTCTCTCCGACGGTAGGTTATCTCTTTTTCAATTCGGACAAACTATTTACGAAAAAGGAACACTCCATCCAATCATGACTGGAAAAGTTCTCTCAGGTATTATTTTATACTTTTTTGGGCTCTAGAGACTAAATCATACGAAAAAGGACTCTCTGGATTTTTCTTTCGTCTTCGTTTAGACTCTCTAAACATGAATGATATCGAGTTTGCTTTCATTGGACTCATTAAACTAAACACTTAGAGACCCATTCAAGGAAAGAACCCCTCCTTTCTCAAGTTCATGAAATATATGAGAATGGACTTGTCTTTAGATGAGCTAAAATGAGTGTTTGTTACCCTCCTTGGACTCGTAAAAACGAAAAGAGGCACTCATCAATCATGATGGGGTAATTAAGGGAAGGGAATCATTTTGCAAATCAAATGGTAGTTGGTCGTCACCTTTGAACATGGCACTTGTATGTATATCATTCAGTCAATTAGGTATTCAACTGACTTATCATTCAATCCACTTTCATGAGTCATGTCACTCCTTTGAGACTTTCAAAAGAATGCATTGTCGTATTGTGTGTCTGTCTGTTTTAGTCATGCTTCCAAGTATTTTTTCATGCCACCCAATGTTCAAAGGAAGAAAGAAGTTTACCTCTGTAGTTAAAACAATTTTTGTGTCAGTACCTTTGAGTCAATCCTATGGTTACATTATCTACAACATTCCAGAACTTTGTTCCAAGTTTCGTGTCATTGATGTGGGATTCATCATGGCCCTCCTTTAATGAGACTATTCCTGTCAATGTCAGCTCATCATCCAGGAAATAGTCTTAGAAACAATTTTAGTACCTTGAGATCTGTATGCCTCAATGATAGATTCTCTCGCTCTCTACATAGGTTCACGTCCTTGACCTTTGATCGAAATATTCCACTAGGTGTTCGACATCAAAACATCTATTCACACTCAGTATATTGTACTAGGGTACCTTGGGAATCATTAAAATCAATGGTTATCTCCCTCACACTTGTTAATAGTTCACATCATTGACGGGTAATCAACTGGTTTCTACCATGTTCTACTTCATATCATTGTAATAACATGGATAGAATCGTACTTAGTGGAAGATAAGACGAAGACCCTGGGTAGTTGTTAAGCACTCATTTCTTTCCCCAGGTTGCGATGGAGTATTTGTATGAGTACTAGCATGGATCCACATTTGTATGGTCATGGCTATGCTCAAATTTGTGTCTATATGACATAGATCTAAATTGTATATCTAGTAGCTATGTCTAAGTTTGAGTCCTCTATCACATGGATCTACGTTGTATTCTAGTAGCCATGTTTGTTTATTCATGTCATGGATATTCCTTGTGCTGGTCTGCATCCATGATGAAGTTACATTTACTAATGATTCAAAGTATTGATGTATTGCAGATGCCTACTCGATGATACTCTCCAATCAAGCTGGGTCTTACCTCAAAGTGATAACTTGCTCTATCAAAGATCTTGCCTATCATATCCCTGTAGCCTCATGCTTTGAGGGGCATTATATTATACCCAAATCCTGTCACCAGCATGTGATAATATCTCTAACATCTTCATTTTCCCTCAATCTAAAACTTGAAGTCAAAACAGTGCTCCAAATGTTGATCCTACATATAAAAATCTAGCACCGCTCTTACCCTTAGGCTTATAAGCGGTACCTTATACAGCACCACCTAAGTTATGTGGAAGACAAGCGATGCCACCACCTTTCACCTTTTTTTTTGGCACAGTTCTCACCTTGCACCGCTCTGTCATAAGGGAGTATAAGCAGTTTCCTTGGTAAAAAGTGAAAAAAGGAGGTTTCACAAAGCTTCTAAAAGAAAAGCTTCATGGCTAGCCTTATCCCTACTCACTGGGGTCAGTTAAGCTAGAGATCCATGCTTTGGGGATCTCATGGCCACCTCACCCACCTATTTCTCAACCATTCCTATCCCTTTAAGCCCTATAAAACCAGGCTCATACTCCATGGTTGAGGGGGGAAGAAAAGAGTAAAGTTATGTTGTTGAATTGACATCCTGGCCTCATCCATTAGAGAGCACAGAGGAGCAAGTTGGAGCTATCAGGGATGAGATGTTAGTCTTATGAAGGAGTGCATCGACAATAAGGAAAAACATTGTAAGCTCTTTCATTCATCTATTAATGCAAAGTTGGTTCCTTTCCCATATATCAGTTGTGTTATAATCTCACATGTGTATTATCATATTCCTTAGTCGTTGATATGGATCTATAGATAGTTTTCTGGTATCTTTGATGTTGTCATGTGTTTTATGTTTTTATACAGGTCTTCCATCACATATCTTATTCTAGGAATCTATAGTTTCTAGGGAAAGTCTTCCAACCTAGTTGTGACTCATTTAATCCGGATATGAACCATTTAGACCAAAGGAACAGCTTCTGTCCGCAGAAGGTGAGATATTGCTGATAATAGAGACTACTTCAATCTTAACACTCTCTAATGAAAGAGTGGGATTGGGTGGAGATGATGTCAACTCGACCACTTTAACTTCACCCTTCAAGGGAAGAGTGGGATCAACCACATATGAATATGAATCCACTTTGGGTTCACTCTTGGAAGGAAGAGTGGGATCGACCATGGCTGAAACCAAATCAACCACTTGATCAACCATCTAGGAATCGAGGGATAACTTACTATCATTTGTTGGAATCACCTATTGATGATCAGTAATATTTTCCAACCAACGCGGAGCTTCATCCATGCTTGGATAAACAAAATTACGATGCATGGCCTTGCATATCAAATAAGGATACAAGACTTTACCTTTACAACCTTTTACTAATGCATCACTGGTTGAGGGAGTATCATCAACATGATGATCAGAGGTTGATTGCACAGACAGTTTGGACTTTTTAAACCACCCTTCTTGTACACGGGAGAGACCGGGACACTCCTTAAGAAGGTGGTACCCCTTGCAAAGCTTACAAGGGAACTTGGGTTTCCTGGGTGTTCTCTTAGAACGAGCATCATCAAGAGTATATGGTTGTTTATTTTTCTCTTTCTTATCCTTCTTATCTTTACCCTTCCCTTTTTTCTTCTTCTTATCCACCTGAATACTAACCGTAGAGCTTTAGTCAAGCGAAGAAGAAGAAAGGGATGAAGCCACAATCGACGAAGAAGGAGAAAGAATAGATTGAGGTTGATCCTCTCTCGGAGGAGAGGTGACATTTGAGACATTAGGTGTAACATGAATTACCGGATTAAATAGCGAGACCGGTAATCCTATAGTTAACCCAGGAAGATTTAGAGTGGCAATAAAGGGAGGACCAATACCTTCACTTGGAGGTAATACAAAAGGTACACCTTGGAAAGGGACCTATTGAGTGGTAGTCCCAGATGGGGATGCCATCTCTAAACTCTCTAAAAACCCCCTAACTACCACACACAAGCAAGCACTACTCAAACTAAAAGCAACAAGAAAACATGTGAAAGGAGTGGATAAGAGTCAAGAAACTCACACGATAGGCCAAAAGGATAACTCAAATGGTTTGAGGATTCCTAAAAGGGTCTCTCGATATACTCAAGGTATGTGGGAGCTCAAATCCATAGTGGTGTTGTCTAATGCACAATTGTTTGATGGGAGCCTCCCGATATACTATCGAGTACGTGAAGTACCCTTCGATATACCTCAAGGGTACATGAAAGGTAATTCAATATATTGGGCATACATGGAATAACTGCAAACCCCTAGGATACAGTGCTGGAAAATAATGATAGCTTCCACTCTTACCGACGCCAAAACACGTCGCTAACCTAACACTCAAATTGCTAAAAGTTTTAACCTAGTACTACCATTAATTTTATCTTCTACAGTTAGGTGGAACCATGGAGTGAAAACTTGAAATTAAAGAAGATGCACACTAATCTATATGATAATGTAAGTTTTCCTCTTCAATGAAATTCTACCTAAAAGAGGGAGAGAAATTTACTTTTATTTCCAAAATGCACACCCAAATGCAAATGCAACTCTATATTTTCAAATGAAAAGTAAAATATCAATGCACCCCAAACATTCTTTAAAGCAATTAAAAAAGAGATCTAGAGAACATGTAATATAAATAAACTAGAAATGTTTCCTATATTTTCATTCTTGAAAAAGATGCATAAAAACTTAATGGAAATATTATTTCACTAACGTTTCCAAACAAAGCTAACTCTAATGCATGCAAAGTCAAAAATAGATATTTATTCTTAATGAAAGTAAGATCTGGAACTTCAAACAATCAAGCACAAAACAAGAAGAAAATCGTTCAATATGCTTGCAAATAAAGAAAAGGAGAGAAAAAACTAAAACTTCTCTTTGGAACAGACAAGGAAACGAAGAACCAATCTCTCCTACCAAGCACTAAAAAACTCAACATGCAAAAGGAAACAAAAATCACCCCAAGCAAAGAAAGACTCAAAACAACATGGATCACTCACGCATTCCAAGTCCAAAACAAACCAAAACATACCCATGAAAATGAAATGTATATTTTCCGATTCTAACAAATAATATCCACAGAAAATAGCAATAGGTTTCAAGAAACAAAAAAAGAATACAAAATCCAATGCAAGAAACATAAACTATTCTTTGAATGCAGAAAGAATAGAACAATCAAAGTGATTGCAAAATATACAATTCTTGGCCCCTCAAAAGGTAAGTGAAAAACACACAAAAACCAAAATACAAAAGCCACAGTTTTGAAATCAAACAAGGACTAAAAATCCTACCTGGCACTACTTCCAGAGGATCACTGACAGAGCAGTTCTGAGAGAGCACTGCTTCTTGATTGTTGATCACAGGTGGTGGCATCACTTTCTGCTCACTAAGTCCAGGAGGTGGTACCTCTTACTTCCCTTTATGCATGTGCGGTTCCCTGTAGATGTCTAAAAACAAAATATGGAAAAAAAGAAAAATTAAATCACTGTGAAATTGGCATGTAAATCATAAATTAACAGTAATTAAGAGCACAAAAATTCAGAAAACTTAGATCTGAATAGATCTGATGATACCAAACCAAAATCTCACTATATTAGATAGTGGATCTTGATTGAACTGATAAAGCCTAGAGCTTGGATTTCATACAAGTGTTTCTCAAAAGACTAAGGAAGATCAGATCAGCTGAAGCTCTTCCCCAGTGGAGTTGCCAAATTTGTTGGTAGGAATTTTGTACCTTCTACGGACAGAAGTTGTTCCTCTAGTCTAAATGGTTCAGATCTAGAACAAATAGTTCACGATAAGGTTGGAAGACTTTCCCTAGAAGCTATAAACACCTTGAATACAATCTTTGATGGAGTGATGGGGTTCTTCTCTTATGAAAAAGGTCTCCAAGAAAATACTTGCATAAACAAATCAAACACACAAGAGATCAAAGATACCAGAACATCATCTATAGATCTACGTCAGTGCAATATTATAACATAACAAGTATATGGGAAAGGAACCAACTTTACATTAATAAAATGAAGAAATAGTTTACAACATATGCCTTAGTGTTGATATTCTCTTTCACAAAACCAACATCTTGTCCCCAACAACTCCAACTTTCTCCCTCAAGCTCTCTTGAATGACTTAGGCCATAATATCAAACCAACATCATAACATTACTCTCTCCTCAACCATGGAGATTGAGCCTACTTTTATAGGCTTGGAATTGATAGGGATGGTTGAGAAATTGATGGGTGAGGTGGCTAGGAGATCCTATAAGAATGGATCTCAAGCCCAACTGACCCTAGTGATCAGGGATAAGGGTGCCACGAAGCCTTCTTTCTAAAAGCTTCATGAGAACCTCTCTTTTTCACTTTTTACCAAGGGAACTGCTCCTTGTTCACCATGATAGGGAAGTTTTAGGAAGAACCACACATTGCTTAAAGGGTAAAGGCGGTGCCACCACTTATTGCCAACATATTATAGGTGGTGTTGAATAAGGTACTGCTTTTTGACTAAAGGATAGAAGCAGTGTTGGATTTTCATATACAAATTTCATGTCTAGACCAATGTTCTTACTTCACAATTTGGGATTGAGGGCAACACTGAAGTTTGGGATCTCATCACATGTTGGTGATGATATTTAGGTATAACATAGAACACCTGATAAAATGAGTGAAACATAAGGCCAATTTGAAGATGGGTGCCACACCCAACATGATTTTACTCTCCAAGCATCCCATTTACTTGGAAAGTAGAATCTTGTAGCAACATGGAAGACATCATACCATTTCTTACATAGCCATCATCACTATCCAACATGCAATCTCTAAGTTTAGATAATACTCATTATGGAGAATATGTATGGTCAAGATTGATCACAACAACTAGATGCATTTCATAACGCCAAAAGAGCCCAATGACTAGTAACCAAGCAGGGTAATTAAAATCTATAATGTTGATCATGTATGCAAGAATGTATTAATATATGTTCTTAATTCTTTGAAATATTCAATTGTTTGGGGAATCCATTTAGTATAATATTTTCTAATGGAAATGTTCCATATGAGCCTCAAAGGGGATTGAACCAAATTTCACAATTTGAGATCATGAAAGGATTTATTTTTTGGGTAATAAAATCAATTTGCATGAAGTAACATATGGGGTATGACCATGATGTGAACCTAGTTGGTAAATCTCTTGTAAGATAAACTAATGCACATCCAAATACCCTTCAATCTTGGAAACATACCGATAAATATGAAAGTTAAAGTGACGGGTCAAATAAAGAGTTTATTGAACTTGGATTCACAAAGCTTCATGTGACTCCATTTACCTCCATGGAACCTTGGAATAATGAAAGGTATGAATGGAATAAATACAAGTTCCTTTAACAAGGCTCATCTCTACTTCAGCCATATTCAATAGAAAAAAAAGAAGAGATTTTACAATAGATAATTCATTTTGGCCATCACATTTGCTCAGTATAATCACGTATAAGAATTGGCATGTATTATACATTGATGGTTTTCCCTCCATCCCAATCTTTCATAAATAAGGTGTTGGAAAAACAACTTTGTAAGTATATACTAGTTATTGTTTATCATATTTTAACTTGTATGAAGATTTGAAACAAATGCATGCACCATGTGGGAACTATGATAACAATTTTGACAGAGAAAATTTTGCATGCAAAGTTTCCCAAATACAAATATGGAATAATGGAAATATTGCATATTAGCCATGAAAATGAGAAATATGGTTCCAAGACACACATGGAGAAGTTTAGGTCATTATTAATTGGCTAAAGAAATTCATTGATCTAGAAAAATTCTTCTCCTACATTTATTCCCACATGTACAATGGAATGTCTTCAATCTAACCTTAGTATTCATATGAAACTCATATCTATATGGATCAGAATTATGAATATGGAAATTCAAAGGTATCAAAATTTTGGATCCAAGTGAATTAAGGAATCCAAGAGGCACTCCAAAGCATTCTACAAACAATCCAAAATCAATAGCAGGTGCATAACAACAAGAGAAAGAGGGAGCCAATATTATAGTTGGTTTATTTGGCACATCACATATTGCAACCATACAAGAAATCCCTTTTGTATGATAAAATGGATTCAAGGTCAAGCACAATTCTCTATGGTCCATGAAAAATTAATAATAGGATTGAAAATGTTACTTGTGAGTTGGGTCTTCCCAAGGGAGGAAAAGAATACATTACACTTTATGTCTCTTATTTCATGGGAACAACTATGCAATAAGTGACCATATCAAAGTATCCTCTTCCAACTGATGAGGGACAGAAGGTTCATGATCCCGAAAGGATTATGCACGTGTGGAGAAATAAAATCATCCAAAAGTATCTTGTGCAGTGGAAAGGGTTTCCTAATGAGGATGTAACATTGACAAAGAATCAATTTTGCAGCTCCATGGATTGAAGTTGCTTGAGGACAAGCAATTTCATGAGGAGAGTACCATCATATCCCCATTTTTACATAACCATGGAGTTCCATGTGCCATATCTAGTGTTCCTTGACCAATTCATAACCCATCAATCCCCTATGGGATGAGGAGTAAATTATTGATTAAATAGTGATTAATCGTTGGCCTTGTTGAATCAATTAATACTTGGAGAATAATTTAGCCAGTGGCTAGAATATTTTATTATTAATTAAATTTTGTATTTTATAATTAGTTGCAATTGATCATGTTCCCATGAGGGAGCACTATGACATAGGGATAAAGTCTAGTACTTTGGAAAGTTGCAAAGAAGGAAGAAAAAGCTTGAAAGAGGGTGTGTCTAGGAGAAATCAGTGTAAAGTAAGCAAGTAGACATTGCAAGGAAAGTATGGCTTTTTTGCAGAAAGGAAGGAAATCAAGTAAAAAAAATAAAGCAAAAAAAGTCGAATAAAAGCAGGAAAATCTAGAAAAGTAGGAAAATGAGAAAGAAAGCAAGGAAAAAGAAGCAAATCCAAATAAGAAGGAAAGTCAGAGACAAAACAAACACTTTCCTATCCAATTCATGAGGGCACATTGGCCAAGGATCCTTGCTTAAGAATATTGATATTCTATAAAACCATGCAACAACGCACCTCTCATATATTTTTTCATTCTAGTCATTTATATTGAGAGCCTTAGCTTCTCAGTCTTAGGGAGATGCGCCCCTAGACACGGTGGGGAGGTTTACCCTTGCTTCTTTTCCAATAGTAAGTGATTATTGATGTATTTTATCCATTAATGGTGAATGTTTGCAAGTTGACTTATCATATCCAAAGATGTACCAGCTTCATTGAAGAGTTTGGGTGTTTGTCCTTCCAATTCATAAGGAATTTTGGTGTCCATCCTCCTTGTAATGTTGTTCTTTGCTAAAGGATGCTATAATTGATATTTCTATGAGGTTCATTTAGGGATCCTTGAGTTTTAATTGATTTAATTAATTCTCTTTGCAAATTTTATGATAGTTCGAAACAATTTTATTAAGCTTCATATGAGTTTGATTAACTTTGCCTAGATTTTAATGCAAATTTGACTAGTTTTCCAGTTTTTAGCATTAGATAATCCAATATCCATGAATTGTATTCTTTATTATTGTGATATATCACTAACATTACTTCTAATAATTTCCATGTCTTATATTAAGAATTCTCCCTCATCTCTAAGTGTTTGGGAAGCCCAAAAGTTGTCCCATTTGAGTATTCCAAAAGACTAGTTTTCTTGGTGCGAACCTTTTAGCCTCCCAATTTGGTTTCATACTTTCATAAACTCATTTTTACTAATAAATAACACCATATCATATATATTTAATATTCTTTCAATTAAATCCCCTCACCATTGGTCTCTGGGAATTGAATAGAAAAGGTTTTAGTTTGCATATACTCAGGTGCCCAAGAGCCTTCAAGTAGAATTCGGCCTCACTTATAATTGAAATATAAAAGTTCTGAATACACTGTGCATAGGATCTTGATATTCCATGACCCCTTCTTTTCCTTGGACCTCCTTACATGATCATTTATCAAATAATCATTTTAAACTCCTTTCCCCAATAGTTTGTTTGAAATTTTTCTTGCGAGAAGGAGTTAATGACCAATCTAACTTGATCAAACCATTACAAACATTATGATATGGATTTAATTATATTGGATCTGGGGTTAGATGTTAAAATTTTGACTAATAAAACATGGGAAAGTATGGCGAATCCCAAACTAGCATGGTCCCACATCCAACTTCGACCGACAAATTAGTTGAAGGTTCTTCCAATTGGCCAAATTCCAAGAATCCTTGTCAAAGTAAAATGACTCCTAACTTATACATATTTTGAAGTGATAACCATGTCATAGCTCCTTCATTCATGGGATATTAAAGAAAATGAATCAATGTTGTAGCACCTTCTTTCCACATTCTTGCATGCATGCACATCAACTAAAACACTCGAGGTATGCACAATGCATCGAGTCGTTCACAATGCACTAAACTTGTGGTTTGCACATGAGATCAATTCCAAAGTGGTCTTCATAATGCACTGAGTTGTTAGGTGCATCGAGATCAATTCTAAGAGGTTTCATTATAAAAACTTTGGATAGAATACTAAAAACTATATCATAAACATATATGAAGAAAATGAATCATTCAGTGCAATCTTTCATGCAACAGATGTGGAATAATGTGAAAGATCAAACTACATTTAAATTGGCTAATGTTTTCCCTCCAGGGGGTGGGCAACACAAAACGAGGAAAACGTCAACCTCTAGAAACCAATGACAGTTTAAACAAATATACTTTTAAAACTTATTTTTAATATAAAATCTAGAAAACAATGTTAAAACTATAGTCAACGAAAAATTAATCACTTACCAACTAAAATAGTGTCCTTAACCAAAAACTATATTTCAAAGACATAACAAAAACTAGCTTCTTTTCAAATTTATTTTGACAAAATATTTTTCAACTAACTTACCCCATAAATATAAAAGTAGTGTGTTTGGTATCTTAACTTTTTATTAAATATAAAATTGAGCAAAAGGCTTTTTTCCAAGAAAAAAAACAGCTTTATAATAATAAAACCATATAGTTCATGGACCTCTTGGCCATACATTTCACAAAAAAAATTATGTACCGATCTGCCTGATAGACCTATATTCTGCAAATGTAACTATCAAAATACATATAATAACTAGAGTATCCTATAATGTCACAAAGACAAAAACATATAAAATATCATAGTATCGAGAGTGTCCCAAAGTTTAAAAACATGTCACTTTATTATACCTTAACACTTTATTATACCTTGGGACTTGAAGCATCCAAATACATTTATATGGAAATAATCTAAACCGAAACTAAACTTTCATAATATTAACTTTTTACACAACTTTATTTTCACTTTTAACCCAAAATTTTATTATTAAAATATTAAAAGAAATTGGTTAATTTTACATCTTAACAAACTTTTCCACAATACCTATTATGAATGAATGACTACTACAAAGATCTTGAAATTTTCTACTTGGACCATTGACTTAATTATACATATTAAATAGATTTTATATCTAGATTTTTTTTAAAGCTTATTTGTATGCATTTGAAAATATACCTAATGAAGTTTTATATTACATTATAGTTAACTTTTTTTTGAAAAAATAATGCATTTTTTAACACATTTTTGAATTTTATTAGTTTTTTTTCTCTTTTTATGTTTTGGGTTTCTTGAAGATGCATAGAATATCTACTTGAAATATTGTAAAAAATAAATTTCTACATAATTTTATTGAAAAAAATTATCATACACAGTCATATATAACATTTTATTTATTTAATTATTTATTAATGTTTTATTCAAGAGCTTTAATGTATATATTTAAATCTAAAGCTATTAAATTTTGTTAATAGACTCTTCTTCATGATTTTAAACCTTTAAATCAATTCCTTAATCTTATTTATTTAATTATTTATTAATATTTTATTCAAGAGCTTTAATGTATATATTTAAATCTAAAGCTATTAAATTTTGTTAATAGACTCTTCTTCATGATTTTAAACCTTTAAATCAATTCTTTAATCATGAGTTGAATATCCATTCAAAATAAAAACTTAAATACACAAATGTATTCAAGAAAATCATCTTCTCTAATGATATATTAATATCAAGTCAATTCATAAAATATGTACAAGTAAAAACAATATCTTATTATTACTTCTTTCCACAATACTTTTCATCCTACTTCTTTACATAAAACATTTTTCAACTAACTCAATATATAAATATCAATTCCTTTTTTGTGATATTTGACATCTTACCTTTGTTATTAAAGTCCAAAAATGTGTAAAAAAAATTTCAGGTATTTCTTGTTTTTGGGGTAGCGGGGTCCGTCAGAAGTATGCAGTGCGGGTACTCGTTGGATGCGGAATCAAATTCTGCATCCAACGAGCTCTCCCGATCGAAATTTGAGTAAAAACACAGGGAGATATGTCGAAAATACGAACACAAAAAGTAGTTTTTTCCTTCTTCCTCCAAAATTAATCAATATTATTTTATTATTTTAACTATTATTTTATTATTTTCCTTAGGAGGCCCATTTTAGACCCCAAAATTCCTCTAATGAAATTATTTCTCCACTTCCACACCACTAAAGAGGCCTCCACTACTCCAAATGAAGAGAGAGCACTCTTATTTATACATGAGTTTCTTTGAAAAGAGGGCAATTGTAGATCCACTTTTCTCTCAACTTATTTTCCATAATTACAAAATATTTATCCCTTCAAATCCTCATAAATCCTCTCACAAATCCTTAATATCTTTGAAAATAAATTCCATCCATATCTTGATGATTTCCCTCCTTTGAATACGTTTGAATAATTATCTCCAAATCTCCTCCAAATATCCACATGTTGGAGAAAATATTTGAGAGGCTTGAATAATTCTTTTGTTGAAAATTTCACATATTCCTACACAATACAAAACTCATCCCATTTTGAGATATAAATGAAAATTCGTCAAATTTTTAATATTTCATCACAAATTCTCTCAAAATACATAAAAATAAATAAATTGGAAAATAACAAGGTAACCCATATTTAATTATGAAAATGGTATAAGGAATGGTTAATAGAGTGATGAATATGGACGAATATGAGGAACAGTGAAGAGAAAATATGATGAAAATGTGGCATTTGGGTGACCCAACATCTCCCCCCAATTGAACTTGTTGCATGTCTTCATGCAATTGTGCATAATCTTTCTGGCTTATTAAATTTGGCTCTGCTTAATGCTGTATTTAACAATAAATCATTCCATGATGTGAAATATATAAGTAGTAGCTGATTTTAGTTATGGTCCATTCTTGTGTGACAACCATGAATACAAAAAAATGTTGGTTCTTGTGTTAACATCATTCATTTCTTTTATTTGTTTTCTTATGGTTGGTTCTT
>LPNX011204830.1:111177-153399 GCA_001517045.1 Pseudotsuga menziesii
TCGAGAAAAGGAAATAAAGGATATCCAGTCCATCGAGGAAGGAAAGAAGAAGGAGGGTGAGCCAACCAGTGAGTATTTTACTGAGAGAAAGGAAGCAATCACACGGCCTGCTGGAGAGAGCACATCGTTCCAACTAATTTCTTGATATCCATTCTAGAATACTGGACCCGATTTAACCCTTCAACGAGATTCATACCACCTGCTATTATCTAGAGAATTAAACATATGCAACAGTATACAATCCTGTCATAGTACAAGCACAGTCATTAAGTAGGGATATGGATGATCACAATTCTGCCACCAATCAACAGCAAAGATATCCAGAATCTCAATGCCTCAAATATTCATAGGAGATCTCTCGGTTAAGCAATGCAACGTATAGCAGATAGTGGGATTTGGTCAATGATTCGTGGCTCGAATTGAACACACAAAATTTTGGGAGCAAATCCCAGAAAGAATCATGCCTAACCTAATACGCATAGAATAGAATTTGGTTTTGATTCATCCAGGAAGGATTTGATACTAAATCCCGATACAAAAGGATAGCGCATAATATCTATACCTCCATGTTACGTGCAGGAATTGGTTTCACGCACTGAGATTTGTTTGACTAATTGATTGGTTGCGGTTAAGAATTTTATTATGTAGCTTCCACGTCTGCTTCAATGAGGGAGTTGAGATGCTCCTATCCTACTTAGTTTATCAACCACAAGTAGCATTGAACCTCTAAACATGTCAATATTACAATTGTGCAAGATGACTATAGGACCCCTTTTTTAATTAGATCCACTTACTCAATCCTAGCCATGAAAATAATGATGTTTGTTTCGTCACTGGTTAAGCATTCAACGATTTGTATTTGACTGACTTGGCTGCCAAGATGCCCCTAATTAAGAACAATATTTGCACTCGTTACCTTCACTATTAGATTGTGGCCAGAATTTCCCAATCGAATCTGATCAATCTTGGTAAAAAACAACTTCCTCAAACTCGAATTGATATTGGATTGGAATTTGGAGACGACATTGTCTCTGTCATTCGGAATCCGATGACATGGAAGCATGGTCTGGGTAACATATGGGTTGTGATATTTTGTCTTGTTTTTGTTTTATTATTATTATTGTTTAGATCATTCCTTCATTAAAATTTTAATGCAAAACTGAAAATTTTACTTAAAACAAATTGAAATGAATTTTTTTAGCAAATGGAGGTTTGAAGGAAAAAATTAGAGCACAGCAACATTTATAGAGATTCTACTTTCTGATTTTGGATTACGCATACTTATTTGAAACTTAAATTAAAACCTACTTACTCTACTATAATTGTAACTTACAATCATTTTACATGTAACCTACTTACTCTACTATAATTGGAACTTACAATCATTTTAAACCATGCACGCCACAAAATTAAAAATTTATTCACATACGATTTTGCAAAATGAAATTTAGAATATACAATAATGTGCAAAATTAACTGCTTAAAATGTAATTTAATGAAATAGAAACAAAATTAACTTGGTACTTGCTTGAAACCATTGTTCAATGAGGCTTTCATATGTATGATTTCTATCATAATTCAGCTCACCCAAAACCTCTTCTTTGTCATCATTGGTCTCTTGTTCGAATAGTTGTTCCTCATTTGACATACATGATTCTTCTTTCACTTTAGGAGGAGGGGTTAAGCTTTTAGTTGTTGTCAAGATCCCATCTTCCTGAGAAGATGAGATCCTGGTTTTTGCTAGGATCTAAGTGAGTTGTTCCACACTTACGTGTATCATTAAACTCATCTTGTTAGTATTCGTGTACTTCCATATAGATCAAAATAGAAAAAAACCACCAAAACAAATTGAAATCTAAATCTAAAACTATATGAATAAAACTATTGGCAAAAATAAAATCACTCTTTGCAGAAATGAAAATAACACACTTCAAAAACAAATAGAAACCAACTTAGAAATCAAGTGTCATGGGTGCAAATTGGTACAAAATCAAAACTACTGCATAATGAAAGTAATCCAAACTTAAAACTACAAAAATATAAATGCAAATTAATAATAGATAAAGGCACAATTGCAAAAAAAAAAAAATTTCATAAAAGAACTACTCCTGCATCAAATGAAAGAACACTCTTGTAGGAAAAGCAAACACTTTGCAGAAAAATAAACACTCTTATATGAAAAGTAAATCACGCTTGCAAATAGGAAACATATTTACATACAAAGGGAACAACAAGGATTTGGGGTGACCCACAAAAGTGGATGCGTCAGACTGTTACACTATGAAAATTCCATGGTGAAGTCGTCCTTGCGTCTTATCGTTTCCCCTCCCCCTTGTTGTGTAATATAAAAGCAACATATCTACCTACCTAAATTATGACCCCCTTTTAGCACCTCCCTAGAAACAACGCCAAAATGTTGGTGAAAAGTCTTAAACGATTAATAAACTATCCACCGATTTAAATTGTCAACCCAAGGAGAGAGTAAACTTATGAGGTACAGGAAAAATGTATTCAGGGCTAGAGTAACAGTAATTTAATCTAATATTCCATGCGACTGAAATCGAAAAAAACATGCGACTGAAATTGGACCTAGTTTATGAAAGTGAGAAATCGCATGAAAAGAAATCTAATCTAGGAAAGCATGAACTTACTTAAAAATAAAATTAACTAAGAAAACATAAAATTCCATGAAATAAACTAATTCAAAAGAATTCATAATAAATAAATCAAAATAGATATGGAGAAATAAGAATGCTTGTATTAAACCATCAATCCATTACAAAATTATCCAATCCATGACTAACTCTTAAAAGACATAAATTATTTATCTACTTCCACACCACTAAAGAGGCCTCCACTACTCCAAATGAAGAGAGAACACTCTTATTTATACATGAGTTGCTTTGAAAAAAGGGCAAATGTAGATCCAGTTTTCTCTCAACCTATTTTCCATAATTACAAAATAATTATCCCTTCAAATCCTCATAAATCCTCTCACAAATCCTTAATATATTTGAAAATAAATTCCATCCATATCTTCATGATTTTACTCCTTTGAATATGCTTGAATAATTATCTACAATTCTCCTCCAAATCTCCACATGTTGGAGAAAATATTTGAGAGGCTTGAATAATTCTTTTGTTGAAAACTTCACATATTCCTACACATTACAAAACTCATCCAATTTTGAGATATAAATGAAATATGTCACTTTTCTAATATTCAATCACAAATTCTCTCAAAATACATAAAAATAAATAAATTGGAAAATAACAAGGGAACCCATATTTATTTATGCAAATGGTATAACGAATGGTTAATGGAGTGATGAATAGGGACAAATGTGAGGAATAGTGAAGGGAAAATATGATGAAAATGAGACACTTGGGTGACCCAACATGGCCGACCTAACATAACAATAATTTTAAAAGGTGACTTGGAGGTGTATAAATAAGCATTCCAACTTTTCATTTTATTAAGCCAGGTTCACATTTGGGTTAAGTGCAAGTTCAAGAAGATTTAAGGGAAAATCAAATAAGGCATAGAAAAGTTCAAGAGGAGGAGTATTTTGGCACATGGCTAAGGTTTTTCTCTTGTAAAGTGTTTGGTGCATACTCTAGGGTTTCTCTTTTGATCTTGGTGGATGGATTAGGGTTTCTATATGCTGAAAAGTTCATAAAGGCATGAGTCTAAGGTTCCTCTCTTGGAATGACCTAGGGTTTCAAGATGATGCTTAAGCATTAATGGATCTAAGGAAGATGATCTTTATGGATGATTGTTTCTAGGGTTTTTTTTATGGAAATGACAATGATAGTGAAAGTGACAGTGATAGATTGATACTCGTACTCATACCAAGGTGGAAGGGTGGTGCTACGATAGGTTGGAGCTTGTGATCTTAGGGGGTTGTAGCCTCCTTTTAGTGGATGCTAGAGAATCATATAGGAAGTGGGTGCTACTTTTCGATTAGAGAAAGTAACTCTAGGGGGTTGTAGCCTCCTTTGAGTTGGTGCTCATAAATCAAAAGTTGGTGCTTCCTATGAATGTAATCTTGTTTTAATATAATAAAAATCATTATGTGTTGTTTCATGGTAAAATATCTTATGCACTATGTATGATTTATTTGATGATGAATGAATTTGTTAATGGTCAATGATTACATGTTTTGCTTGAAGTTTTGAATTGTAAAAAGTACTCAATACTGATTCACCCCCCCCTCTCAGAACTAGTGAAATTTCCAATAGGGTGCATTGAAAATCGACATGCTCAACATGACCAAGATAAGGATCAATGCATTTGAGCACATCTGGGAGCACACAAGGAAACCGCAGGAAGTGATGGATTGAGCATGAGCATGAAGCTTTCAATAGCAGGGAATGAAACCAAGAGGCTTTGATGAGTCAACAAAGGCTTCGACAAGTGGAGAATCGACAAGGGGCTTTAGTAGTTAGCAAAAGGATTTTGAAGAAACAAACTGGAGTAGATGTCATTAGGTCCATTTTCCCAAGGCATGGTGATAATAAAATATGATGATGGGAAAAAAGGTCACTACACCATGATGGGAACATATGGACACGGCCAACACAAGACCCATATCTGTGGATAAAAAGGCACATGTGCAAGTCAAAGAATCAACAAAATAGTGGATAGAGTGGGGAACCCAATGTAGGAACTCCCAAGAAGGGCATCGAGAAAAGCACACAAGTGTTGGAAATTGGATCAATAGAGTTACTAATGGGACTTTGGGTTGACCATTGGGAGAGTGCCCAGTTTTCATTAGGTTTCCCAAATGATGCGTCCCTTAGCTTTACACCCACTTGTGAGGACGAAAACCTTATATATATTGGTTGGGAGTACTTGAGGATAATCATCCAAGGAAGGATGAAAGCATCTAAGCATGGTAAGTGAGATGTGTTAAGGACCAAGGGAAGGAAGTGAGTTAGGCCTCAAGTTTGTGGCAAGAAAGAAAAGAGAAATAATGGAAGAAGAAGACATTGCACCCAAGTATTAGAGGGAGAAGTTTTAGGTTGAAGGGTTTCCAAGGGTAGACTCTACACACAAAGGCTAAGAGAATAAGCTTACTGATGGAGTAGTGTTGCGGGAGGTGACCAAGAAATGTTAATGACAAGTGTTGCATGGGTATAATTGTAGACTACAACAAAGCATATCGACATAGAGCTCGTGGGTGGACAGTGGTACTAGAAGGTGTGACCAATGGCATAGTGTTGTCGAGAGTAGGCATAACCTTCGACAGCGACAAGTCATCAGTAACAGTCTCACTCATTGGAAAGCACAGTGCGTCAACAACCATAACTGAATTTTTCCATCTGCCCAAGCAGATTTGTTGGTTGTCAGAAGGATTTCGGCAAGAAGGTGTTGAACCCGTGGTTTGTGTCTCCATTGTATCATTCTTTGCATACTTTAATAAAAAAGGCTTAGCAGTGCCCAAGTTTGGATGCCACACATATGTGTTGTTCTTGTCTTCTTGTGTTCTTGTGTGTGTGTTTATGGCATGAAGAGCTAACTAACATAACAAGTCAAGCATAACCAAGTTAACAAGAAAGAAAAATAAGTCCAAGTGTAGGTTGGGTATGGTGATAGGGCGTAATAAGTCCAAGCAAAAAGTAGCTCAAGATGAAAGTATGGGCATGCCTTGGTTAAAGATGCATATTCCATCACCGAATAAGTGTGGAAAACCAAGTTTGTGTGCTGAAAAATGGGTGGTGTGACATAGTAACTAAGGACCAACAAGAAAAAAATATTAGGTATGCCTTAACACTATGACAATATTTTCTAAAGAAAAAAATAAACATATTTAATATCATTATACTTGTTATTTAATATTATTTATATTACAAATAAGTCATGATATTTAGGTAATTTATATTTAAACTTTATATAAAAATATGTGCTTTTATCTTTCTATAATATTATTTTGATAAACTTATTATATAAAAAATAAAATTCTTATCAAAATAAATATTTTATAAAAAATATCTTAATAATAATACTAAATAAAGATTAATAAATATGAGGAAATCATTTTATATTTCAATTTATATAATTAAAATCTAAATATATTAAATAAAACTCAAACAATGTGCTCTTAAACCTATTTTTCAAAAAATTATGATTAAAATATTAATCTTATTACATGTTTAATCAAAATGAAATGGCTATATGTTTGGTTGACAAACGAAGAATGTCTTGCCATTGTAAGACTAACGAAAGCAATTCAACAAGGGCAACATAACATGCCACTTCCTTTACATATTTCTTGAATATATATATAAACAAGTGGTAAACAAAATATATCACTTTTTTTTACATGTTCCCTTTAAAATATAAATACATTATAATTTATTTTTAACATAATTTATTAAGGATTTTAAGGCAGTGTTGTGGTAAATCAAAGAGTGATAAGGTTTGGTAACATAGTTGCAATTAATCTAATAAGATAATTTTAACATTTTGCGAAGTTTAAGTTCAAATATCTATGTGGAATGCTGAAAGAAGTAAATATAGTTTTTAATTGTAAGGGTGTATTTTTTAAGTTGGGTGGTTGGAGTAATAGACTTACATTATTCTCATTTAAGATAACTTTATGTATATGACACATACACAATATCAAAATTTCAATAAGAAAAAAAAATTATTATTATTGTTAAAAAAAACCTTTATGTTAAAAGAATGGCCAGCTCAAGAAATGGGCCAGCTCAGCGTAGGTGGATGCCACGATATGAAGAGTGGCCCCTTTTCATGGTTTGCAATGGAGAATACTCCTTAGAATACCATATATATATATATATATATATATATATATATATATATATTTTGCGATTTTATACATATTGTGATTTTATGAATATAATATTACGTGTAAGCCAAGTATAAGATTTAACATTGCTTATGTTCGAATGTTACTTAAGGTTTGTGTTACATATTTATCCTCCTCATTACTGTTTTTTTTTTGCAAAAAATAATAATGTGCAGAAGACTCTGATTTTGTATGTGTACTCGTATGTGAAATACATTTGAACTTTTATTTGGCCCTTCTAGCCTAATTATTGCAGCTGATGCTATGCACTCTATTTAAATAACGAACTCACTTTAAGTACATTAAAGATGGTCTCAAATGCATTCAATAATTCCAATAGCTTATGGAAATACCAAGGCAGGCAGAACAAGCCTTGTTAGAAAAAGGTCACAGTAATTTATGTAGATGCATAACTATATAAAGTTTATCAGTGGATAAATGTATATGTTTTGGAATTTAGGTTTAAATTTAAATAGCACTTTATATCTTTTGAAATTAAGCTCTAAACTCAAAGGAGTAACCTTTGTACCCGATCATTTACACCGATCGGACGACTTGGCTCGCGTGAGCTGTCACATCACGCGTTGCTGGTCGTCCCATCGGTGCAAATGGTCGGGTAGAAAGTTTACTCCTAAACTCAAATAGCACCTTTTTCTTGGTTTTGTTACTATCCATTAGCTATTTACGCATGCCTTTACATATAAGTTGGTTTTTCTAAAGCTACATATGAACATGGAATTTAACTAATGAAACATATAAATATGGAAAAATTATATAATCTTAAAATTTGCTTTGCCAACTTTTTTGAGGTGAAAATAATTTATTTTAAATACAAAACAAAACTAATATCATGAGTAGGGAAGGTTACAAATGCTTATGCTTTTAGATTTTAACATGGTTTACATAATCAGATTATTAGTGTCTAACTTTCATTTCAGAAAATATTCTTGAAGTTTAAGTAATAAATTTTATTTATAGCTGAAAAATGTAATCAATTTCTATGTAACTTACTTATGGATAAAAAGATTGACATCATAGATATAGCCATTTCATTTTATTTCATTTTGATATGATGTCGATTAGGTCGAGATGGGCAAGCGGAGCTCTACGGCTCGCTTCTCTTCGGCGCTGGCTCTAGGGTTTGTTCCTTTCCTGCGACTTACTGTTTGCTTATGGATCCACTCTACCCAATAGGGTTTCTGGTGGCGATCTGCTGGGGTTACTGTTTGTGTTTTTCCTATCTTTTTGGGGTTTCTGGGGTATTAGCGACTATTCTCATCCTGTATTTCTTTCAGGGTTATTGGGTGGCCTATGTATTTTGCCTCTTGGAGTCCCTCCCCTTAATTGGGGGACTAGTACCAACCAAGGGTAAAAATAAGTGGGAAGGAGATTGTTTTTTGGCTGATTACACAGGTTTTTCTCAGTTGTTGAAGCTGTCACCCTTGCATGGCTCATACGTTGTTTTTATCTGTGACTCACTTGGTTGACATTTCTCTGCACGATCTGGGTTGACCCAGAAACCCGTGTTTTGGGTTTTTGTTATTATTTTTTGTTTTTCCCCTATGGCCTCTGTCAGGGTAACGGCTTGTCCTTATGATCAACTATCCTCCTTGTCTTTTCCTTTCACCATCATTAGGGACAGCTTGCCCCACTTGGGTTGACTTCGCTCTCCTTTTTCCTTTTCTGGATATAGGGTTTATCTTTACCCTAGGTCTCTGACTGGCTTTGTTCTCTTATACCTCTGGGTTTTCTTTCCTTTGCTATTTGGGGCTTGGCTCTGTCTCCGACCTTGACATGTTTCAGCTCTTTTCTGTCTTCTTTCGGTGGGTCTCCGGGATTTTACCCCAACTTTTTGGACCCTCTTACAGGGTGTTCTTGCCTCCCCAGTTGACTTAGTTTTACTCCAGCTGGCGGTTCTCTGGTTTCGGTTCAGGACGACTTGGTACCTGCTTGTTTTTTCCTTTCACCATCTTAGAGACCACTTGCCCCTCTTGGGTTGACTTCGCTCTCCTATATACTATTTTATGGGATAAGGGTTTATCTTTACCCTCGGCCACGGCCTGGCTTTGTTTTCTTATACCTATGGGTTTCTTTTATCTGCTTCTTGGGGTTTGGTTCAGTCTTTGTCCCAGGCTCGTTTAGATCCTTTCTGTCTTTCTGACTGTGGGTCACATGTGGGGTATTATACTTTCTATTTGGTAACTTCTTTCAGTGTGTATTTATCTCCCCAGTTGACTCTGTATGTTCCACCTAGCGGTCTTCTGGATTTGATTCTGGCTGATCTGGTTTCTGGGGTCGGGCGTTGACTGTCCTGGTTCACCATCCTGTGGACTTGCAGTAGTGGGGTCCATGGATTATCAGGTACCAAATTCCAAATTTCGTCGTAAAAGAAGCACAAAGAATATAAAAGCACAGACAGGACGAGTCAGGTATGTGGTTGGACATGACATCTATTTTGATCGTGTTACCTCCCTCTGTTCTCGTGCATTGGTCGGACGTCTGGAGTATGCTAGAATGAACAAATCAGATTGGGTAGATTAGGATACCACATACTGGAAGCCATTGATTGATTATGTCCCTACTATTAGTCTGTTATCTAGAGGTTGGATTGTTTTCGTTTTTCTTGAGGAAAAACACTGCGAACGCATTCTGGAGGGCATTTGGTGCATCGGTAAAGGCTCTCTGGTTCTTAATCGGTGGCACATTAGGTTTCACCCTCTCAGAGAACGCATTACCAAAAGGCATTTATGGGCACTTCTTCCACAGCTGCCATTCCCACTCTGGAATAAGAAGGTCCTTGAAGGTATAGCTAACTCTATTGGACGGTTTGTGGACGTGGAAACGGACTTTCACCTTGCTTTCGATAAGCGGATAGCTCGCATTCTCGTTGAACTTGACGTTTCACAGGGTCTACCTGCGGAGGTGGAAATACTCTGTGGGGAACGGCTTTTCGTCCAGAAGTTGGATTACCTTCGTGTCCCCTTTCGATGCAGCATTTGTCATGATCTTGGACATCTTAGGAACAAGTGTCCCGCCATGCATCAGTCGGTTTATGATTCTGGTTCAGAAGACGATCGTGATGCTGGATCCTTAGATCACTCAGGTATGGATGGTGCCACCCCAGGTACACATTATGTCTCTCCCTTTCCTACTGAGATTGTTTCTGAAGAATTTATGGGAGCTGTGGATGGCCTGATTCAATCTCATAGGAAAAGTACTAATTTGGCCTTTCCCCAGGAGAACGGTAACCATCCTCACTCACCCTCTGACCACGGTCGGGTTGATAAATCTTTGGATTCGGATCATGTTCCGGACTCTTCTTCCCCTG
Source organism: Pseudotsuga menziesii (assembly GCA_001517045.1). Taxonomy (NCBI): domain Eukaryota; kingdom Viridiplantae; phylum Streptophyta; class Pinopsida; order Pinales; family Pinaceae; genus Pseudotsuga; species Pseudotsuga menziesii. The sequence continues at coordinate 121,321 of LPNX011204830.1, forward strand.
CTACACTTCTGGCTCTACATACAGGGGGTGTGCAGTCCCCAAAGGATCTTCCACAGTCTCCCCCCTTGATTCAGGCTTCTTCGGACCGGTCATCTCCCGTCCCTTTGCAGCACCCAATGGATCTTCCAGAGCCTCCTCCCTTGAATCAAGCTACTTCGGATCTTTCTTCTCCAGTCCCTCTGCTGACTTCATTGGTGGACTTTTTGCCTTTGAACACACATGGATTTCCCCCTCCATCCCCCCCACCCCCCCCATTGCAGCCCGATTTCTTCCCCTTCCTTTTCTGATCCATCCCTTAAACAAACCTTGTCCATCTTCACGGCAACTACACCAACCTCTCCTTCTACCCTTCCCCTTAATTCCATCCGGTTCGAAAATGTTACCATTAGGAAGAAGAGGGATAAAAAGAAAAAGTCGCAGATTGATCTTTCATCTGCTTCTCCTCCCTATATCCCACTTTCTACACGACTTGATAATGTGGCACTCAATTATCCTTCTCGGGGACTTAGAGCACCGTCACCCCATAACGGTGATCCATGAAGATTGTTTCATTTAATGTGCGTGGCCTTGGAGGCAAGGCAAAAACACTGTGCCTTCGTTCCCTTTTCAATTCTCTTAAGCCAGATGTGATCCTCCTACAGGAAACTATGTGCAGCTCTCTTCCTGCTATGTTAGCTTTCTCAAAGATCCTCCCCTACTGGGAATTTTGTGCAATAGATGCTTTGGGCCTTTCTGGTGGTTTGTTATCGGCCTGGAACCCTCTTAAAGTCAGATGTAAAGCCTTCCAAATTTGTGCGGGTCTCCTGATCCAGGCCTCCTTTAGGGGCTTATCATACCCTATTTCGATTCTCAATGTGTACGGGCCTTATAGAGAACGTGAGACTTTCTGGGAAAAAGCTCATGATAGTGGGTACTTGGGTACACCTAATTTGATTCTTGGTGGGGACCTGAATCTCACCCTCCACTCCTCTGAGATTTGGGGTCTTAAATCTTGTCCCAACCCACTCTCCTGCTACTTTAATGCTCTGTTTGATTCACATGCACTTATGGACCTTGCCCCTCTCAGCGCCGGTCCCACATGGCGTAACGGGCGTGCTGGATCTGAGGGTATCAGTAAATGATTAGACCGTTTCTTAGTATCTGGCCCTCTTCTACCATCTTTGGGTTACTATAGGGTTTGGACCCACTGTGCTGATATTTCGAATCATTACCCTATTGTCCTGGAATGGGATACGCTGCACACCTACCACAACTATCCCTTTAAATTCAACAGATCGTGGCTTGATGACCCTGAATTCTTGGAATGGGTTATCCCTCTGTGGTCTTCTCTCATTAGGGATGAGACTGTCTCTGACCTGGATTCTCTCCTCTGGAAACTACGGACCCTCAAAAAAAAAGCCAAAGGATGGTTTAGAGAAAAACCGTCCCAGAATGACAAAGATTTATCATCTCTGGAACTATCTATCTCCTCCCTCCTCACCAGTTCTTCCAATGGTATACTTAACTCTGTGGATCTGTCTCTTTTGGAACATTTTAGATCAGAAAGGAAAAAGATCTTGAATCATACCCTTCTCACTTCGCAGTTAAAAAGCAGAGCAAAATGGTCTATTGAGGGTGATGCGAACACAAAATATTTCCATCTGTTGGCTTCTGGCTGGCGTAACGAGAATGTGATCTGGGCTTTAGCTGATGAGGAGGGTAACTTTATTGAAGAGGAGTCTGCTCTCAAGAAATTGGGTCAAACCCACTTTTCTAATATCTTTAAAGATTATGGGGCAACCTGTTTAATTAAGCAACTCATGGTTATACATCTCTATCCAAGGATGATCCCTGAGGGGGATGCTTTCAAGCTTACTCGCCTAGTCACTCTTGGGGAATTAGAATATGCTCTTAAATCCTTCAAAAAAGATAGAAGCCCGGGACCGGATGGATGGCCTGTAGAGTTTTATTTATACTTTTTTTATGTTCTTGGGCAGGAGCTCCTATCTGCTGTTGAGTCTACCAGAGTATCTGGTCTTATCCCCATCTCTCTTACCTCAACCTTCATTGCCCTTATCCCAAAGAGATATAAGCCTCAGACTTTTGCTGATTTTAGACCCATTTCCTTATGTAACCTCTTGTACAAACTCATCTCTAAAGTCATTGCGGTCAGAATAAAACCTTTTTTGGACTCTGGAATCTCACAGGAACAATATGGGTTTCTAAAGAATAGGTAGATCACTGAACCTATTGGTATTATACAGGAGTCCCTCCACTCCATCAAGACAAAAAATCTCTGTGGTTTTATCCTCAAATTAGATTTGGTCAAAGCTTTTGATAGGGTCAACTAGACTTTCGTTCGTCTTATTCTCATTCAAATTGGTGCTCCCCTTCATACTGTCAACTGGATTATGGGTTGCCTCTCTTCTGCCACCTTTGCTGTATTGATAAATGGCACCCCCTCAAATTTTTTTTCCGGCCTCTAGAGGTTTACGTCAAGGATGTCCTCTCTCTCCCCTGCTTTTCATACTTGTTATTGAAGGTCTTAGTCTTTTAATAGCAGATGCTCGAAGAAATGGCTTAATCAAGGGCATTAAGATTTCTCCTACCCTTGCTCTTTCTCATCTACTGTTTGTGGATGATGTCATTCTTATGGGCTTGGGCACACTTCAAGAATGGGCAGCTTTTGAGGTTATTTTGGATACTTTTTCTAAGGCATCAGGTATGTTAATCAGTATGGAAAAATCTGCTTTTATGCTCAATAATATCCCTAGCTCGGATCTTCTACCACTCACCAGATCTATCCCTTACAAAAAGATTCCCATCTCTTCGGGGTTCAATTATCTTGGTTTCTATATCAAGCCACTTGGTTATAGAACGCGAGATTGGGACTGGCTGATAAAAAAATTTGAGAAAAAAATCAGCCTGTGGACACATAAGATGCTTTCTTTGGGTGGTAGACTTATTCTGGTGCAGTCTGTTCTTTCCAGCATACCTGTTTATTGGATGGGACTGGCACCCATACCTGTATCTATTCTGAAGAAGTTGAGAAGTATCACTTTTGCTTTTTTGTGGGGATCCACGGGCTCATCACGACGCTTTCACCTTGCTTGCTGGTCTGATCTCTCATGGCCAAAAAGATCTGATGGATGGGGGATCAAAAATTTCCTTTGGTTTAGCATTTCACTTCGTCTCAAAACCTTCTAGGGAGTTCTCTTTTGTGATAGTCTCTGGCATCGTGTTCTTATGGAAAAATACTTGAAGAAGGTCTCTGTGATAGAATGGATTCGAAACAAAAAATTCTGTACCCGTGGTGTATCAGTATTTTGGAGAGGGTTCATTCAGATCTTACCTTGGTTTGGTAGACATCTTGTATGGCAAATAGGGAATGGAAGAAATGTACAAGTAGGGGTTTATCCTTTGATTGGCAATACCCACTCTTACCTCCTTCCTGAAGGGTTAAGATCTTATTTGGAAGATTTGGATACTATATCACTTGCACAGGCTCAAAATTCTCTGCCAGATGCCCATCGTTATTGGTATTCTGTGGATGAATTATTACTTGATGGGGAATGGAAAACAGCATGGAACTCGTTCACTCGGGCACTGGAACTCAATGGCATTCGCTTAACAGAAGCACCTGATATATTAATGTGGGATTACAATAAAAAAGATGGTATGGTATCGGCAAGTAGTGCTTATGACTGTCTAGTAAATTGCTACAAGCCTGCTATGAGGAATAGTGTATCATTATCACTATGGAACAGCTCTTTGCCACGCAAAATTGGATGTTTTATTTGGCTAGTACAGAAAAATCGGATTCTTACTTGGGATAATCTCCAAAAAAGGGGTAAGCTTGGTCCCGGTATTTGTGTTTTATGTTTAAAAAATGAGGAGACAGTCCTTCATCTCTTTTCATAATGTTCGATCTGGATCAGCATTCGTGGACTTATAAGTGATCTCCTTCAGATTTATTTTCCACCGGTTGAAAATTCTATAGCAGAGTTTATGGATTCTTGGGCTTCTATCTACTCTGGTGATCCTGCTTTGAGATACATTCCCCATCATATGTTCTGGGCCATCTGGAAAACACGCAACAGGGCTATTTTTGATGGGATTAATGTGACTTTTTTGGGTATCTATCATCAAATATTGTATGCTGCACAGTTGTCTTCTACTCAGTTGTCTTCTCCACGACCTGTTATGATGGAGAAAAAAAAAAAAAGAAAAGGAAGATTGGCCTGGCACCCTATTTACTTTTTCCATGTGGCTTTTTTTATGGTGCTTCTACTTCCACTGCTGCAGGTGTTGGATATAGTGTGTTCATAAATGAGAATCATCATCTGGATTTTGCGCTGGGGGTTGGAAGTGGCTCCAATACAAAAGCAGAACTCATGGGACTGTGGGCCCTTCTGCTATCTTCCTAAATGATGAGTATTCCACTGGTCCAAATATATGGTGACTCTCAAGTCATCATAAACTGGGCCAAAGGTATCACTACCCTCACCCCACCAGTCCTTTCACACTGGTGTGGGAAAACACATAAGCTTATCACAAGCTTCCATGATCTGGCATTTAGTCACATCTATCGTGAACACAACCGGATTGCTGATAGACTTTCAAAAATAGCACTCTCTCTTGCTCCAGGTTTTGGCTGTTTTTCGGAATTTATAGATGACAAATTGGTCTCTAATGATTCTTTCCAGCTCTTTTGAGCTTTGTCATTTTGAGGAGCTCTGTCACTCTTTGTTATTAGCTCCATATGAGTTGCTTTTTTGAATTGCAGATCTGTTCCCCTTGGTTCACGACAGATAGGGCTGACTGACCCTGATCTTACATGAAGAGACAAATTTCTGATGGGAACATTTTTACTTGTATGCCTCTCCCCCCGGCAGCATCTAGATGATCTTTCTCCATTGGAACAGACTATTCCTCTGTTTATTTCTCTGTGATGTAATTCCCTTTGGGCGAGTATTTTTTCAATGCCCTTTGATTCTTAATAAGAATATCAAGGTCATGCTTTTTCTTCCTGAAAAAAAAAATGGACCCAAATGTAAATTTGCAATCCATTTAATATAGTGTTGCAAAAGTAGTACTAACATAAAATTGTTTGAAGGACTATATCAAAAATACATTTCCATTGTAAATATGATAGCAATCTTTTGTTGTTGTTAACTTCACAAACTAAAAGCTTGAAGAACATTGGTTATTTAATGCAGATTCATCATTCCTTGTAGCATTTGTATTGTTAAGCAAATTGGATATGCTTCGTCTCAATCCCAAAGAAGCCGCTGCATTAGCTACCGAATGCTCTTTGATACTCTCCAACATTCTTGCCACAACTCTCATAGTTGGTCTTTCTTCTGGTGAATGTTTTGAACAAAGCAAACCAACATGTAGCAAAGAAAGCACATAATGGTATTTCTTATTTTCCTCAAATTCATCGCTATCCACCTCACTAAACAAAGTATTGTCAATTACCTCCTCCACTTTGCTTGGGAATGCAAAGTTTACCCAGTTGTGTAAGTTTAGGCCTCCAACAAACATGTCACTAGTGGGTTTTTTTCTGGTGAGCATTTCCAATAACATAATGCCATAACTATAAACATCTCCCTGGGTAGAAACCGCCACACCCAATCCATACTCTGCAATAAACAAAACTTAAATGAACTTTAACGCAATCACTGAATATAATATAGTTGATAAAAAAAAGTGAAAGCTATGTTTTAAAAAGTCATACCTGGTGCAATGTAGCCAATAGATCCTCTCAAAGAAAATGATGAAGCATGTGAATCAGTAGATTTGTCACAAATGAATCTTGCAATACCAAAATCTGTTACATGGGCTAACATGTCTTCATCCAAAAGTACATTGCTAGGCTTTATATCACAATGCACTACTTGCATAAAAGCATCATGATGAAGATATTCCATGGCATGGACCACATCTATAGCAATGTCCAATCGTTCTTTCAATCCCAATTCACACACGCCATCACCATTGTTGTCATCTCTATCATAATACAAATGCTTCTCTAAGCTTCCATTAGTCATAAACTCAAACACTAAACCTTTGAAATGGAGATTCGAACATGAAGTTATGATTTTTACTAGATTTCGATGTCGAACCTTTTGCAATATACTGCATTCTGTTTTAAAACTCTTCTCACCCTGGTCATTTTTCAACTGGAGAACTTTCACAGCAACAAGTGTACCATCATTCAAAATTCCCTTATAAACTAGCGCAAAGCTACCTGATCCCAGTAGGTTGGATTCAACGAATCCATTAGTCGCTATGTGAAGCTCTTGATATGATATCCTTCGACGTTCTAACTTTTGGAAAATACCTTTTGAGATATCAATGTTTTGTATATGCATATTCCCTCTCCATATGCATCTTAAAAGCAGACAACATAGTATAAAAGCAATAGCTCCACTCACTGACAATAATACTTGTTTCACAATTGCAGGATGACCCCTTAGTGTTGGACAAGCATGTAAATGGAATTGCTTTGGTCCACAAAGGTTGGGATTTCCATTTAAGGAAATGACATTTGATTGATTTTCAAAAAATCCTCCTTTCGGAATTTCCCCACTAAGATTGTTAAATGACAAATTCAAATATTGAAGCATTTTCAACTCGCTGAGAGAAGTTGGTAGTGTACCTAACAAGGAGTTGTAAGAGAGATCTAGGCTCATAAGACTTTGTAAATTTTCAAGTGAATCTGGTATTGATCCTTGGAAGGAATTTCGAGATAAATTTAATGAAAATAGCTCAACGCAACTTCCAAGCGTAGATGGAATAACTCCAACCAAGTGATTGCCAGAAATGTCTATAGCTTGAGCCATTGCAATTTTACCAATCTCCATAGGCAAAGAGCCTTCTAATAAATTCCATGATAAATTCAAATAAAAATGTAGATTATGAAGTTCAACAATTTCTCGTGGTATGCTTCCAACTAATCTATTGTGAGACAAGTCAAGCAATTCCAAATTTGTGTAGTTTCCTATGTTGGAAGGTATGTTTTCTGATAATTGGTTGTGATGAAGGATGAGTCTTCTTAGTTATTTAAGGGGTGCAAGGGAATTAGGGATCTTTCCAGAGAGCATGTTTTGACTGATGTCTAGGAGACCCAATCGTTGTAATTGTGCAAAGTCATTAGGGATGCTTCCTTCTAGTTTGTTGTTTCCTAAATCCAGTCTTTCTAAGTTTTTAAGGTCTCTTACAGATGGAATGCTACCGTTTAAAAGATTTCGAGATAAATTTAGATAAGTTAAGCTACTAAGATTGCCTATATGTGGAGGAATGTTTCCTTCTATCATTTTGTTGGCCAACATCAAATAAGACAAACTGATAGACAATTTTCCTATAATAAGTGGTATGACACCACTTAGTTTGTTGTTTTCTAGATGTATTTCTTTTAGCATTGAACAATTTATAAGAGCTCTAAGAAAAGGCATGGTTGGAACATTACCACTCTCAAGTTGATTATAGCTCAAGTATAATGTTTCAAGGATGGATAGCCTACCCAAATCTAGCGGCACACTTCCAGTCAACTTATTGTAGCTTAAAGAGAGTACTGTGAGTTTTGAACAATTTCCAATGGAACTTGGTATATTTCCACTAAGTTGGTTTCCCCATAGACGGAGCTCACTCAAGTTGAAGAAATTTGAAAAAAAACTGGGAATGGTGCCAGACAATTCATTTCTTTCCACGGAAAAACTTTGCAAATTAGTGAGTAAACCCAACTCTTGTGGAATATTGCCTGAAAATTGAGAACGACACCAGTAAGACGATTTACCAATTTTTAAAATAATCCAAGCCAAAACCTTTATAAACAAAGAAGGAATAGTACCTGTGAGGCTGTTTCCTCCTAAGAAAAGCTGCTTCAGATGTGTGAGGGAACCCAACTCCTTGGAAATACTTCCACTCAGATTGTTGTACGAGAGCGCCAAGCCAGCCAAATTTGTGCAATTGCTGAGACCACTGGGGATGTTTCCCTGCAATTGATTTTGGTGCAACCAGAGCTCCCTCAGACGAAAGAGACGTCCCAGCTGATTTGGGATCTGACCATGAAGTGTATTGAACGAAAGATCTAAATAGTGGAGAAACGTCAAATTGCCGAGGGAAGGAGAGATGAAGCCGCCCAGACCCATGTAACTGAGGTTGAGGGAGATGACTCTGTCTATGTGACGGCGGCTGCAGGTGACGGCAGTCCAGTTGCAGAAGGGGACTGCGGGGCTCCAGTGGGCCATGGAAGCATGAGGATCGCTACTTATTTCATTTTTTGAATGCTAAGAGAGATTGTCGATCGTCATGAGATGAGTGTGAGGAGGAGAAGGTGAAGGTAAAAATGAAGAGGAAACACAGGAAGAGAAGAGGTAAAAAGAAACAGAGGAACGGCATGGTGCTTGAAATGCAGAGGAGAGATGGCAAGGTGTTGTGATAACAGAGATATCTATCTCACGAATATTTATAGAGAGAGTGAGAGGGTGAAGACGGAGCAGAGGCGTCACTGTAATTACTCGTCTGCACATAAGTCAAGTCACGCACAACTCCACTAATAACTTGTCCGCCCGTCTGCACAAAAGTCAAGTCACGCAAGGAATAAGTGACATGACAATTTATGAACGGAAAGAGAGAGCGCGCCTGCGCCTGGTGAAGACGAATTCCTAATACATTGGTATACATTGGTGAAGACGAATTCCTAAAACGTCTAGTTTTTCTTTGAATTTTTTAATAGAAAAAAAAAACACAGTTGAAATTGTTATTGGAAATTGCTATTTCAACCATTTTATAATTGTAGTATTGGTAATTGTATTTCCTTGACTAAATGGCCAATTTTATAGCTAATTTTAAAACTATCCAAATTGCACAAATTACGGTTTAAACAGTGCAAATTGTCATTTAGGGGATCCCAGAGCAGAGCGTTTTGATTAGGGCTTATACTGCTTCAAGACTCATAGTTTGTGGAATAATCAAGGGTTGATTTTTTCCAGTTAAAAAAAAATATTCTTAATACATTATTTTTTTTTCTTTAATAAATATTTGATTTTACACTAAATGGTTTTACATTTTATCACAAATTTATCAATATTAAATTTAGTAAAATATTTGAATAAATATTATGGAAAGAAAAAATAGAGTTATTTTTATTAAATTATTTATATATTTTTTAGTTAATTATATTTAGGTTGATGGACATATAAGTGTTAGCAATTCATGGATAACTCATAACTGTTAGTTAGTTATATTTAGGTCGATGGACATATAAGTATTAGCAATTGATGGACAAACTATGTGGATGTGCTAGTTTAGTTTATTTTAATAAAATTAATAATATTTTAACCAAAACTATATAAAGAAAAAAATTTAATTATATTTTATTAAATAATGTATATATTTTAATTTATTTGAGATCAATATTGTTTTCTTATGTTTATTAACATTTTATACTAAATTTTAAATTATTTTTTTCAAAAATAAGATATTATATATAATAATAATGTCATTAGTAAATACAAATATGAAGTGTCATTAAAGGTTTTTACAAAATTTTCATTAAAGGTTTTATGACAAGACAAGTAATAATAAATATCTGGTTTGCGAGATCTTGGATATACTTTTGGGAGGTTGTTGTTTCCATGGTCTAAAAAAACAATATGTAATTTTATGAAAATTTGGTTTGTACATATATAGGTGTTTAGATATTATTTCATAATTTGGGCTTCCTTAAAGGGATCAACAAGGTTAACTTAAGTGGAAAAAGTGTATAGTGAAGATTCATTTCATAGTGGTCGTATCTTGTTATGATTAAATACATCTTAATTAAGATTTAAATAAGCTTTTATTAAGAATTCACTATTTAATTATTTATAAATCTATAATTCACTAAAGTTGTATACTTTGTATTAGTTTTTTTTAATTAAATAGTTTTTTTTTTGTTTTTTTGTTTTTTATTAAATAGTATTTGTTTTTTTTTCTTTGTTTAATATTTATGTTATACATTAAATGGATATTTATAAGGATCTTGTAATTAGTTTAATGTTTAGTATTTGTTTAACAGCCACCCATCTCTCTACAAAACTAAGTGGCTAACTACATCTATGTACGTTTCTCTCATAGAATTACTAAACGTTTGATTGACCCTTCGTTTAAATTCACCTTTTAGATCTCCACAACAACAATATTAACTATGTTGAGGGATGTTTATTGAAAGTCTAAATTTTAATAAATATCTTTATAATACTATTCATAAACACATTATTTAATTAAAATTTTGATATTATTTATAACAATGTATCATTGCTTAACATTCCATTTCATTAAAAGTTTTTCTTAAACATGTATATGTCAATAATAATGTTTTAGTGTTGAAATTTGAGAGTATAAAATGAACTAATTATGGATGTAGGTTAGAAGTAAATTTTTTTGTAATGCACGTGTGTGTCGTTTGAACTGGAGATAAAACTATGTTCTTTGTTTACAATTTTGTTCTAATTTCTTTACTCGACATTAACTCTTTGGTCATGTAATACACACAGAAAATAATGAGCCAGAAAAGTATTTCAGTCCACCCCGACTCCAAGTGGCCATACTACGAGTCTCTCAATGATGATCATGAAGTTAAAAAATAACATCCATTGCTTCACTACTTTTTCCTCCCACTCCTTCACAAACTACTAATTCGTATCAATGTGCTCAATAAAAGACATAAGGAAACTTTATCAACATTAATAATCCTCTTAAAACTTGTTTATATTATTCATATTAAAATCACCATTTTCCATGTACTATTGTATAGTGTTTGAATTTTGAATCAATCATTTACCTTGAAAAATAAGCATTGATCCTTCCTATATCAATGTAAATCAAAGTGACTATGTCAAATTAGTATGATCCTTCAACAAGCTAATAATAATAAAATATTTCTATGATCAAACTTATTCCATAAGCATTGATCCTTCCTATATCAATGTAAATCAAATATTGACTTAAATTAGTATGGATCCTTTAGAAAGCTAATAATAATAAAATCTTTCTACGATCAAACTTATTCCATAGAAAGTTGTGTGCATTTATTATGTATTCATGGGCTTCAACTTATCTTAATTTGCATAGAAAAATATAAATTCTCAAACAAAGAATCATTGATCTCGAATAGCCACGTGTCTCATTAGGTAACTTTGTATAGGTTTGATCATAGATGTTATGGATGACCTATGAAAAGGATTAGCAACATTAAATTAATTTTAAATTAACCAAAGTAGATCCAAATCTTAGGCTCTATCAAGCGCGGAGAGGGATCAAATCTATCTTTTTATTTAAGGTCCACATATAATGTTTTATTATTAATATTTAATATTATTTATGGCCCACATATAATATTTATTATTATTTTTTATTTTGTTATGAACTAACATTACAGCATTTCCCCATACATGGTTTTAAAACCATATGCAAGGCCCTCCTACAACCATGGGTTGTTTAGGAGGCCTTGCACATGGTCTTAAAACCATTTGCAAGGCCCTCCTAAACCATGTACAATAAAACTATGGGTTGTTTAGGAGGCCTTACACATGGTTTTAAAACCATGTGCAAGGCCCTCCTAAACCATGTACAATAAAACGGTGGGTTGTTTAGAAGGCCTTGCACATGGTTTTAAAACCATAAACCATGTGCATGGTTTTAAAACCATGGTTTAAAACCATGTGCATAAAAACCATGTACATGGTTTTAAAACCATAACCATGCACATGGTTTATGGTTTTAAAACCATGTGCAAGCCCAACATTTTTTATTATTTTGTTAAGTAAAAACATTACAACATCTCCCCCATATTGTGTTTTTCCCCTCACCCATATTTTTTTAAGGATAATTAAATTTTTACTTTTTTATTGTTTTGTTAGGTAGGAAGATAACAACATCTCCCCCATATTAGGTTTTTTTCTAGCCGACATTTATTTTGGCATATGATTAAAAAAATTATTTTTTATTAATAAAAATAACGTTACAAGATCTCCCCCATACTGGGCTGTAGAGCGCCTCTTGGCACAATCATATAAACAATACAACAAACCTATTGAAGAGAGATTATAGAAAGCATTAATAGTATTGAGGTCAACATCTTCTATAAGAGTAGAAGGAGCCTTAGTGTGCTTGAAATTTTAACTAATAGCAATGGCTTTAAGCCTTTGAAATTCCTTTTGGAAGTCCTTGGTTGCTAGTTTAGACACTTTTATCCTTTAAAATGGGGCTAATTCTGAATTGCAAAACAAATAAGTAATTTTGACCAACCTGATTGATATCAATGAAAAAGGCTAATGTAACTAAAAAAAATAAGAGGAAGGCCTATCATGTATGTTTGCATATATTTATTATAGATTTTTATATTAATCTATCAAAGCTAAGGGATGAAATGTTAATCCATGCTTATTAAGCACTCATGTTCTCACCTTAACTTAAGAGGTCCACAGAAAAATATTACATATTTAGGTATGTGGTTATAAATGTGTAGCACTATGTATTTCTGGAATAATATATATTCAATGAGGGTCCATTTCTCTAGGAAACACAAATGCAAAGGATAACATGGGTTATTACGATTGACCTCGCCCTCAAGTGATCACATTATTGTTTCACCTCCCCCTCAAGTGATTTTGTTGGATCGTTTTTAAGAAGGTGATCTGTAGAATGCCAAAAATATTGTAGATGGATAAATTCTGATCATCTAAAAATCGCAAGGGCTTGGTGTGGACCTCCTAAGCCACAATGAAGATATGGATTCCTAATAAACATATAAATACCGAATATACATGGAATTACAAATTTAACTATCTCAAATTCGAAATCAATGAAAATATTACCCATGGAGCATTGTGTGTGCATATCTTTGTATATATATATCGATGGATCATTATAAATATCCAATGAAATAGATTAAAATTTGTTGGATGGTTATAAAAACTATAAGGAAACAAGAACTGTATGATCTAAATTCAATATGAATCGAAGGAAAAAACATATACCTTGTAGATATAAATTTATGTGTTTGGCCTGCAACGCGTACTATTAAACTTTTAATGCTTTTACAAGATATTTAAACATTTAGCATCATTTCATCATAACCATAACATTAGGATCATTGAAAGAAAGAAAAGCACAGAAACACAAAAAGAACACAAATATTTATCCCAGGAAACCACAAGGGAGAAAACCCAACAACTTCTTTAGTATATATTATTTCACCAAGTGCAATTCCAAACCAAGATAAAGCCAAAAGATAATAGCCACTTCTTATCTCCTCCAACAAGCCTCTTCTTCTCTCTAATGTGCACTTTCTTGAGTGTAAGGTGTGTTCAAATGAGAGGAGCACCCTCTCTATCTATATCCATCCAGTGAGTGACCTTTTCACTTGAATATGTTAGCATGGTGCTCTAAATAGGGGCGACTTACCTAGGGAGACATAAAATAAAATTTATATAATATTCTTGTGGGTACTATTGAATCGACTAACAACATAAGGGTTATATTGATTCTTTCAAGTACAATTACATGACCAAGTACATCAATAACATTTCCCAAAGGAGGTACAACAGTAATACAATAAAAGTACAATAAGAATATCTTCCAAATTTACATTTTTCAATACTCCATCTTAACAAGGAAGGTATTCTTCCATCATAGTCATCATCCCTAGACATCATCACTAGTTCTCATCACTCGACACTGGACATCATCATTGGATATAAAAACCAGAAAATAGTGTTAAGGGAAAAATTGAAGAGTATTAAGATGGCCAAAGTAGAGGGAGTGAATTCCTACCTTACTAAGATATCTCATGTGAAAGATGAGCTTGCAGTAGTTGGGGACGTTTTTTCTAGCACTGAGCTAGTGCAAACAACTATGAATAGGGTAGTCAATCCTTGGTTTGTATTTGTGGAGGCTATAGTTTCTAGGGATAACTCTCCTACTTGGGACATACTCTAGGATGATTCCATGCAAGATGAGACCTAGAGAGGTTTAGTATAGGGTAGCTCTTCCAATAGTAGGGAGGATGAGGAAAATGTGGCTTTGATTGCAAAAGGAAAGAAGAAGTCTAAAAAGGGACCCAAGCAGGGTGGGGTTAATAAATAGTAGTTGCAGAGTGGACAGAAGAAGGATTTGATTAAACTTAATTTCTTTGCTTGTCAGGGGTTTAGAAACTATTCCTCACAATTTCCAAACAAGAAGAAGAACAACAACAAACTGTAGCTTCAACAGAGATTAAGGAGTATGCAGCACGATTTAAGAGAGATTTTTCTCTCTGTGATGGGAATGTTGAGAAAGAGAGAGAATCCATCATAACTAGTATAGATATAGAGATTGAAAGGGAGAATTCTTCATTGACCAGCCATTTTTTCAATGCATCCACCACCATCATGTGGTATATTGACAGTGAAGCCTCGAGCCACATGGCAGGTGCTCATGAGATGTTCTCTGAGATTTCATCGGAAGGTATAGATGTGGAGGTTGTGTTGGGGGATGACATAGTTTTCAGAGTTGTTAGGCGTGGGACAATTACATTTTAGAAGTATTCCATGAGTCCCGTGACTTTGAGAGATGTCTTGTTTGTCTCTAGGTTGAAAAAGAACTTGACACCAGTTTCCATGATTGAGGACAAAGGAATTGGGGTGTCTTTCTTAGACAAACATGTGCATGTTTTCCCCAATACTATAGGTCCATCTTCCTCTTCCACTATTGGAGTCGTATGTGGGAAGTTGTACAAGCTCTTATTTCAACCCCAACATGCTTTGACAAATAGCAACAGTAGTGAGCTTTGTGAGTTGTGGCATAGGAGGATGGCTCATCTGCATCATCTAGCTCCGAGGATGTTGAGGGACATGGTTACAGGTATGCCAGAGTTTAGCACAGAGCACAGTGATGTGTGTAGAGGGTGTTATTTTGGGAAATTACAAAAACATTGTCTTTCCGAGTAGTGATAGTAATTCGGCTGGAGTGCTTGATTTGATACATTCATATTTATGTGGTCCCATGTCATCTATCTCTCTGATAGGATTTGAGTATTATGTGATATTCATCAATGACTATTCCAAGAAGACCTGGATCTACTTCCTAAGGAGAAAGAAATTAGAGGAGGTATTGCATATGTTTCAAGATATTAAAGCTCTTGTAGAGAACCAGACTAGGAGGAGGATCCAGGAACTTATATCAGATAATGGGGGTGAGTATACCTCAAAGGATTTTAATGAGTTTTGTAGACAGGAGGGCATACGGAGACAGTTGACAGTACCATACACTCATGAGAAGAATGGAGTGGTAGAAAGGAAGAACCGATATACTATGGGAAAAACGAGAGCCATGTTACATGATCAGAGTATTCATTTCTTCCTTTGGGATGAGGCATGTAGTATAGTTGTATAACTTCAGAACACGAGTCCTCATCATTCCTTGGGGAGAAATACTGATGAGGAGATGTTCACATGCAAGAAGCATGAGTTTGGTCACTTTTTCATATTTCGTTGACTGGCTTATTCACATGTCCCTTCTTAGAAGAGGAAAAAGCTTGAGGCAGAAAGTGATATTTGAGGAGGAGTGGGCCTTCAAGAAGTCCAAAGAGTCGATGTAGGAGGAGCAGAAGGTTCCCACACCTCAGGGAACTTCACAAGTACCATCAGTTTAAAGTATGTGTTCATGGGTTGCTGGGGTGATTGGGCCATAGGTTATAGGCACAAGTTCTTCAGGTTCAATGGTTCATCCAACAAGTACTTTGGGGACAGGTTCTAGTTTTTGGGTCACAAGTTCACCAATTACAGTTACTGGATCACAAGTTTCACCAGTGGCTAGTTCACAAGCTCCTGGTCCATAGGTTTTTGGGCCATGTACTTCTCGGAGTTCTTGAGATGATGATATACCATTTTGGGAGGGACCTTCAGGGAAGAGGAATCCTATATGGCTTCGTGACACCTTGAATGAAGCAGAGGATTTTGTATCACCCAAGGAACCAATGAGGAATGTAGTGATGCCAGAGAGGTTGGGTATGGATTTATTTTCTAGTCTTCATGATTAAGATCCATCTACATTTGAGGAACCCTCTCAACATCATGTTTGGACAGATGCCATGATGGAAGGGTACCATTCCATCATGAAGAATTATGTATGGGAGATTGTACCTAGAGTAGAGGGGTAGTCAGTTGTGACTTACAAGTGGATCTATAAGGTGAAGCATGCTGCATATGGAAGCATGGAGAAGTTCAAGGCTTAGTTGTGGAATGGGGGTTTCCACAGGTAGAGGGGGTTTATTATGATGAGACCTTTGCATTGGTTTCCTGATATTCCTCGATTAGAGCAATAATTTCCATAGAAAGAGAAATGGGTTGGAAGATCCACCAGGTGGATGTGAATACCACATTTATCAATGGAAATTTATAGGAGGAGGTATATTTGGAGTAGCCTCATGGACTTGAGATCCGTGGGAGGGATTCCCATGTGCGCAAATTGAAAAAGGCCTTGTATGGGTTTAATTCCAGGATTGATGCTTACATGTTTTCAATGGGATTCCAAAACAGTGAGTCTGGTCCCAAACTTTTCTAAATTTTGGTTGGTGGAGATCTTCTCATTATTCTGTTGTATGTCAATGACTTGGTTATCATAGGTGAGGAGCGCCTCATTACAGCTTGCAAGGGGGATCTTGATCCAGAGTATGAGATGACAGATATTAGGATGATGCATTACTATTTGGGGATAGATATTTGACAGGATCCTAGTCATATTTTCTTGGTACAAGGAAAGTATGCAATTGATATATTGAGGAGATTCAGGATGGAGGATTGTAGGCCAATGGCCACACCGATTATCACCAACTAGAGGAATTTTCATGCTTCGAAGGGGGAGTTGGTGGATCCTACTTTATATTGTCATCTCATTGGTTCACTGATGTATCTAGGCAATACTAGGAAAGACTTGTGTTTTGTGGTGAACACTCTCAGACAATTCATGGTGGAGCCGAGGATAGTGCGCTAGTTAGCCGCAAAACATGTGTTGAGACACCTTGCAGGGATAGTGGATTATGATCTGGAATATCAGATATCAGGTGGAGTTAGTTTGTTTGGATTCATGGATTCAAATTGGACAGGTAGTGTGACAAAATAGAAGACCACTTATAGTCGTTGTTTCAGTTTGGACTCAGTAGCAGTATCATGGTTTAGTCAAAATCAAAAGTTCATTTCTTTGAGTTTTGTTGAGGCTAAGTACATGGAAGCTAGTCAGGAACATTACAAGGCACTGTGGCTTTGCAAGTTGTTGGTAAATTTGTTTGATCAGGATATTAGGCCTATGGTGATTTACTGTTACAATCAGAATTGCATTCATCTCTCTAAGAATCCAATGCTCCATGATAGTTCGAAGCACATAGGGATTAGATACCATATCATCTAAGAGTATGTGGATGGATAGTTTTAGAGCCCTAAAATTTTTGGAGGCTTACTTGTCCCATTTTCCACATAATTTTAAAACAATAATCCACCACTTAGTACCTTCTTCTAAAGCCTTAGTCATTTTTATTGTCATTTATGCAATGATATGCTATGGTTTGGACTTAGGAACTTAATTGGGAAAAATAACCAGTTAAATTGGAGATTTCACACCTATAGTAGTGCTCCCACTATGTCAAACTCCACATGTGCACCCTCATTTATTGTTGGTGTGCTCCCATTCCTTGAATTGGGGAATTTTGGTTGATTAGGAGCGCTACGGGTGGATTTAGCCCAATTTTTGGATTGTTGGAGCATTTAATGCCCACCTAGAGCCTCCCACTCACCTTATTTTGCACACCCACACATTCCAAGGAGTAATTATTACTCCATCACACCTCATCCACATTCACATCTCCATTTTTGACCATTTGGGATGAGTTGGAGCGAGTTTGGGCCATCTAGGGGGGATTGAGGCCAATTTGGCCAATTTCACATGTACACTCATTTTGAGCTTCCTAATCCTCATGAAACACTTCAGATGTACTATAAAATCATTCTAAACATATTTACATGTTATACAGACAAATAATATATGTTTTTTGTTCACACTGTATATGCAAAATTGTTTCTCTTTCATGTTTTTTTACTGGTTTTGCAAGTAAATTCAATTTGGGAGATTATATAAGGCTCCAAGATATTGTTTTATATCAAAATTATCACATGGTATCAGATCTAAGTGGATTTTAGTGAGTTGCAAATCAATCTTGAGCGTTTGAGCTGCATTTTTTAGAGAATTTCCAGATAAAATTGAGTGTTTTTTGCAGGACTTTCAGTAATTTTCTCACCATTAGCGCAACAAGAAATGGAAGCAACCCGCATCTTTCTTACCCCCTTAAATTTATTTGATTGGAAAGCATAAATGGTTATTCAATTGAGATCTAAGGGTCTCTACAAAGTTATCATGGAAATAGAAGTGGAGCCAAACTATGTTATAGAGAAAGCCAAGTACTTCAATAGACTTGATGAAGCCTATGGATTGTTATGCCTAAGTATTTCAAGAGAGATATTATTTGATATATATAGTTTGACAACCCCAAATGAAGTCTAGTTTAAACTAGAATCACTCTTTGGGACAATTGATGAATTGAGAGGACATTAGCTTGAAAACAAGCTCACAAGCCTGAGCCCAACGCATTTTGAAACTATCTAGGAGTTCTTCATGAGTTTCAAGTCTCTAGTGCTTTAGCTGAAGAAATGTGGAATTGAGAAGAAAGAGGATTAGTTGATACTGTCCATCCTTTCGAAGTTAGGCCCAGAATTTTCAGTGTTTGTAAGCACCTTCCATTCTGGAAAATTGAGACTTTGAAACTGGAAGATGCCAACACTAGCCATATTCATGGAATCCCTCACCCATGAGAAATACAAGTTAGTTGAAATGGGCACAATCAAGGCTAAGTATCAAGCTTTGGCCATGGGTGTTTCAAATAGTGGCCCAGCAGTTCGAATGGGAGATGACTCTGAAATCCAGACCAAAGGAGTTGGTAGGATTGATTTGGAGCATGGTTATTTCAATGATGTGCTCTATGTACCGGATTTGGCAGCAAATTTTTTGTCAGACTATCAAATGATTTACATAGGAGAAGCTAAGAGAGTAAAATTTACTCCCAAATTGGCAGAGATTCCAGAAATCTCATCCAAACAATTTGTGGCAATTGGGTATCCATACCACCAAGAGAGGATGTATAAGTTCTTGAATTTTCTCCCTAGTTCCAATGTCCAAGCACTCATCTCTCATTCCAATGATATCTCCAAGATATGGCATGAAATATTTGGACACATGAACTACAAGTACTTAAAGCACTGCGCAAACATGAGATGGTGGAAGGGATTCCTTCAATCAAATATTCAAATGGAGCTTGCATTGGCTGTGTAGTTGGGAAGCATTCAGAGTGCAGCTATGAGAATGTAAAGGAAAGGAGAACCTCACAACCTCTTGGATTGGTACTTTCAAACCTGATTGTTCCTCTACCAACTCCCTCCTATGCTGGATCAAGGTATGTAGTCACCTTCATTGATGAATACTCGAGATTCTGTTGGGTATACTTCCTAAAATTGAAATATGAAGTTTTTGAGCAATTGAATATTTGGAAGGCCTTAGTGGAAAATCAAAGTGGGAATAGGATAAAATTCCTTAAGACTGACAATGAAAAGGAATATTTCAAAAAAAATCTGCAACATTTTTGTGAGGAATGTGGCATTCATATGCAAAATTCAACTCCCTACACACCACAGCAAAATGGTGTGGCAGAGAGGAAAAATAGATCTCTCAAGGAGATGGCCGCATGCATGATTGAGGCAAGGGATATAATTCCAAATATATTGGATGAGGATATTAATTATGCTTCACATATAAATAACATGGAATTCCACAAATCGGTCAAAGGAAAAACTCACTACGAGGAATGGTTTGGCCATAAACCAAATGTCTCACATTTCAGAATTTTTGGATCAAGAGCATGGGCTCGAATTCCTTTAGAAAAGAGGAAGGATTTGCAGCCACATAGCAAGGAATGCATCATGGTTGGATATGATGAGGATACTTCACTTGTTTGCAGGTTGAATAAATCACTATATGGACTCAAGCAAGCCCCCAGGGCTTGGTATACAAAAAAGGATGCTTTCTTGCTCTCAATTGGTTTCATTCGATGCAAATTTGATACAAATGTGTATTTCAAAGAAATTGATTTTGTTTTTTAGGTTATTTTACTGTATGTATATGACTTATTAATTGAAAGGATCTGCACCAATTAAATGGGATCAATTAAGGCATCCCTACATAGTGAATTTGGAATGATAGATCTAGGATTGCTAAGGCAATTTTTGGGATTGGAAATTGAGCAATCTGAAAGAGGCATCATGTTGAGTCAACCTAGGTATGCTTCAGACCTGATAAATAAGTTCAATATGGCTGATTTTAAGGCAGCCAAGTGCCCTTTTATTTCTGGCATTAAACTAGGTGAATTTGGCAATTCTCCTTTGGTAGATTGTACACTGTACATGCAGCTAGTTGGTAGTTTGATGTACCTTACACATACAAGACCTGATTTGTCTTATGTTGTAAGTGTTATATCAAGGTATATGCACTAGACACATGAGATCCATTGGAAGGCATCCAAAAATATCCTCTAATATGTCCAAGGAACAAAGATTTTTGGGTGCACTATGCAGCTAGTTCTTCACTTCAACTAGATGGATTTTCTAATTCGGATTGGGCTGGATATCCCACTGATAGAAAATAAACTATAGTTTTTTTTTCATGCTTTTTGAAGGTCCTATTTTCTGGTATGTTAATATACAACATACAATCTATCTTTCTTCATCAGAGGCCAAGTATAGGGCAGTAGTGAATGCAACCACACACTGTGTTTGGTTGCAAGGAATTCTTCAGGAGTTTGGTGTTGCAATTGATTACTCCTACCAACATTTGGGTGGAAAAAAAAATTGCCATAAAGATATCTACTGATAAATTTCATAGGTATATGACAAAGGATATATAAATCCATATTCACTATATTTGGGGCTTAGTGCATGATAGAGTGATTTCCTTGCAGTATTTCCCATCCACCGAGCAAACTGCTAAGTTATTCACCAAGAGTTTTTCTGAGAATACCTTCACTCACTTGATATTTTTGCTTGGAGAGAGTGATGGATGGTGATTGCTGATATTTTTTTCAGGTTTCATCACCATGCCCATTTTAGAGAGAAGGTTTTATCCCATGAGGTTTTCCTTCTTTTCCTCAATTTGCATGTACAAATAAAAATTTATGTTATGTATTGAGGTGACTTGAGCCTTTGTTTCCAAGGCCTCCCACTTATTTTCATGATTTGTACTAAGTTTTGGTTAAGCGGGGGTGTTAGAATATTAATCCACCACTTAGTACCTTAGTCTAAAGCCTTAGTCATTTTTATTGTCATTTATGCAATGATATGTTATGGTTTGGTATTAGGAACTTAAATGGGAAAATAACCAGTTAAATTGGAGCTTTCACATCTACAGCAGCACTCCATCTTAGTCAAACTCCACATGTTCACTCTAATTTATTTCTGGTTCTCTCCCCTTCCTTGAATTGGGGAATTATGGTTGACTAGGAGCACTAGGGGTGGATTTAGCCCAATTTTCAGACTATTGGAGCATTTAATTCCCAACTAGATCCTCCCACTCAACTTATTTTGCACACCCATGCATTACAAGGAGTCATGAATGCTACAAGACACCTCATCCATGTCCACACCTCCATTTGTGACCATTGAGATGGAGCGAGTTTGGCCCACCTAGGGGGGATTGAAGCAAATTTGGCCAATTTCACATGTACACTCATTTTGAGCTTCCTAAGCCTCACGAACCACTTTAGATGTAATATAAATTTGCTCCAAACATATTTACATGTTAGACAGTCAAATAATATCCATTTTCTATTCACATTGTATATGCAAAAATTTTCTTGTTTCATGCTTTTTTGTTGGTTTTGCAAGTAAATTTAATTTGTGAGATTCTTTAAGGACCCTAGATATTGTTGTATATCAAAATTCTCACACATAATATTGCCCCTCTCTCGACATATGTTTCATTGGAATGTATGAATCAGATTCTAGTATCAGTGGTCCCAAAAAAAGTCATGTATAAGAAAAATGAATAAAAGGTCAGTGATCCCAAAGCAAGTGTGAAGGAATTAAAGGTACATTGTCACTCTCTTGTTATAACCAAATTCCAATCCTTGGTCAAAACAAAAGCATGAAAATATTATTACAGTGTATCCATTATTAACACTTGCTTACTGACTTAGGTAGTTTCAATCCTCCTCGACCAGATGACCAAGGAAATGCCACGAATCAAGCCTTCCATCCACAGTTCACTGACATCATTGAATGGTACAAAGACTCACATAGAGCACAGTGCAGTTGAAACTACCTCTATCTCTGGTGGATCTACTTATTGATCTTGATCACCAACCCCTTATTAAAACCAACCCCTTATTTTGCTTTTTTTCCTCTTATGTCTCCTTTAGCACAAATAATAGATTGCTTATTTTCCCTTGGTCCACCTTTAGCATAAATAATAGACTAATTATTTTGGCCTCTTTTGACACCTTTAGCACAAATAATAGACTGCTTATTTTGGCATTGCAATAGAAGCTACTAGCAAGTTAATGGTGTTAGTTTTTCAATGGGAATTGATGTTAATGGTGTTAGTTTTTCATCATATAAGCTAGCATTATGATCTTAGGATCTTTTCAATGAGAGAATAACAAGCACAGCAATAAAACATAAGCACATCACAAGAGACAAGAGACACAAAGAGTTTTCCTTGGGGAAACCATAAAGGAGAAAACCCCGTAACTTCCTCAAAGATAGAATCAACAACAAAATAGAAAATCCCAAAACAGTAAGATGATCTCCCGACAGCAGTAGTCTCTCTCTCTCACACTGGGAGAGATTCTCCTCTCTCACTCATGCACCCCAATGAGTGAGTGTGAGTGTTGCAAGTGAGATAAATAGAGAGGCTCTCACTCTCTATTTATATTCTTCCATTTACTTGAAGTGCACTCCAACATGTCGGCCTCACTTAACAATTACTTACTAGAGCCGACATATCTTGGAGTGTCTAATAACCCTAGTGCCCCAAAAATTGTGGGGACATTTTCCTCTGCTCAATAAGGAGGGTAAACCTTGACTTAGATGGTGGGAACTATTGCCCTAACTTACAATGACTCACCTAGAGTCGACTTCACTAGGATAGTCTAATAACCCAAGGGCCCCACAACTATGGGGACTTTAACCCTTGACCAATAGGAGGGTTACCCACAATGACTTGACATGAATTTCTCATTATAGAAACTTCTTGATCAGAACATCGGGGCATGACATGACTCAAATACATCCTGAAATAAACATCGGGTTACAATACATAAGAAATACGGATGAATACATTCCAAAGTTACAAATACATCAACACTCCCTCTTAACTAGGAAGGTATTCTCTTGACACAATTTATCAGCACAGGTATTCTTCTCTGTATCATCTGAATCATTGTCAAGTTCTCATCATCTTCATTTTTAAGTCATCTTCATCTTTAAGTCATCTTCATCTTCAAGTCATATTCATATTCAAGTCATCTTCATCTGGATTTGGATCATCACTCAATCTGGATCATCATCATTGGATCATCATCAAGTCTAGATCATCACTTGATCTGGATCATCACTACTGGATCATCAAGTCTAGATCATCACTTGATCTGGATCATTACTGAAGCTGGATCATCATCACATCTGGATCGTCACTTGATCTAGATCGTCATCAAGTCTGAATCATCACATCTGGATCACTTGATCTGGATCGTCATCAAGTCGAAATCAGCACATCTGGATCACTTGATCTGGATCGTCATCAAGTTTGGATCAACACATCTGGATCACTTGATCTGGATCGTCATCAAGTCTGGATCATCACATCTAGATCACTTGATCTAGATCGTCATCAAGTCTGGATCAACACATCTGGATCACTTGATCTAGATCGTCATCAAGTATGGATCAACACATCTGGATCACTTGATCTAGATCGTCATCAAGTCTGGATCAACACATCTGGATCACTTGATCTGGATCGTCATCAAGTTTGGATCAACACATCTGGAGTGACTTGATCTGGATCATCATCAAGTCTGGATCATCACATCTAGATCACTTGATCTGGATCGTCATCAAGTCTGGATCAACACATCTAGATCACTTGATCTGGATCGTCATCAAGTCTGGATCAACACATATGGATCACTTGATCTGGATCGTCATCAAGTCTGAATCAACACATCTGGATCACTTGATCTGGATCATCATCAATTCTGGATCATCATCTGCTATCCCATAATGGTGCTATCTTGATTCTTCTTGTCATAGGAAGTTCTACAGAGTCAATCCTGTAGGCCTACCCTTCATGTAGGTCTTTATTAGCGCTTATATCTGACTCTTAAGTCAGAATGGCCTGCCCAGCTCTTACATCTTACCACATCTTGTTAGAAAGGCACGCCCAGCACTCACATCTGACCTCATCTTGTCAGAAAGGCCCAACACTCACATCTGACCTCATCTTGTCAGAAATGATCGACACTTATATTCGATCATGTGCAAGCACATTGGATCGAAAAGGCTTTGCACTTACATCCAACCTCATCTTGTCGGAAAGGCACTGCACTTACATCCAACCCCATCTTGTCGAAAAGGAACAGCACTCACATCTGACCATGTGTAAACACATTGCACCAGAATGGCTCAGCACTTATATCCAACCTCATCTTGTCAAAAAGGATCTACACTTACATTTGACCATGTGTAAACACATCGCATCGAAAGGGTGTGCACTCACTTCTGATCATGAAGGAACTAATCGTATCATCGCATCATAATGGCCCCTAGTCCCAGACTGAGCTACCTGGTAACTGACCAGGTGCCTTCATTCCTAGAATGACAGTTGCCCTTACATCCGACCTGCTCGTCGGAATGGCCAACACTCACATCTAACATGGGATGAACCTAATCCTTTAGCCATGACAGAATGGTTTATCCCTTACATCTGATCAAGTGGGAACACATCCCTCTATCACATCAGAATGGCTACTCAGTCCTAGACTGAGTGTTCCTGGTACCTCACCAGGAAGCTCCATTCAAAGAATGGCAATTGCCCTTACATCTGCCCTACTCGACAGAATGGCCAGCACTCATATTTGGCATGGAAGGAAGAAATTCTCTCACCATGACAGAATGGCTCAGCCCTTATATCTGACCTACTCGTCAAAATGGCTATGGATCTCAGCACTCATATCTGACATGGAAGGAACCAATCCTCTCACGACGACAGAATGGCTCAGCCCTTACATCTGACCATGGAAGGAACTTAATCCTCTTCCCATGTTAGAATGGCTATAGGTCTCATCATTTCCCCTTAGAGGGAACCTCTATCTCAAGAACACCAAGCTTCTCCCTAAAGTACTCAAACTTTACTTTGGTCATTTCTAGCATAGAATCACATCAGGGCTGATTACGTCCAAGGATGACCTTGCAATCTTCACAGGACCGATTACATCCGAGGGAAACCTATCTCATCAGCTATGCTAGAAATCCTTCTTTCAAGAGATCTTGATCTGGATCACTGCTCCTCTCTGCATCATAAAACAAAATGCAAGTCAGATCAACCAAATCAAATAGTAGTTTTCAAAAGAACCATACTACCTCCCAAATAGCAAATGGAAACATCTTTTGCCTCAGCTGTACTCAGCGCCATACAAGACTCCATTTTGCCAAACCAAGAGATCACACTTGATCCCATACTGAAGTAGCACCTCGAAGTGCTCTTCCTATCAATGGCACTATCTACTCAATACGAATCCACATAATCTTTTGATTTGCCTCATACTTGAGCCCATAATCAACTGCACCCTTCAGGTACCTCACTGCATGCTTTGCAACCATCAAGTGAACATGTCTCAATGTGTTCACAGCAAAGCAAATATCCGGTCTCATATTTGTCAGGTACATCAAGGAACCAATCATCTGATGATACATCATAGCATCAACCGTTTTTGATGAAGCAACACTCAATAGCTTCAAGTTCGATGCCATAGGTGTGGCCATGCAGTCCATCATCCTGAACCTATTTAGGATCTCTACTGCATACTTCCTTTGTCCACACCTCCATGCCTAGAAAATAGTGCATCGACACATAATAGGAGCATCACTGGTCTTCTGCCTTCAACCTTGAAGCAAAGGTTGGAATCCACTTTACTCTCAGTAAAGCCTAGAGTCATCAATAATCTATCCATCCTGTCGTACCATGTCAAACCTCAAGATCTTCTGTACTCCCTCTTAAGCGAAGCATCATACTCCCTCTGTCTTTTGTGCTCTATGCACTGAAAACATTCTGTACCGTAGGTACAAGTAGCTTCCTATGATACTAGTATTCTATGTATCCATATAATGTGTAGAAGTTCATCTTCAACCTTGTAGCAAAGGTTAAGATCTTCATCAATCTGGCTGCAAATGTATCTTTGTAGTTTATGCCTTCTTTTTTTGAGAAGCCTCGTGCTACGAATCTTTCTTTGTACGATGTTTCCATCTACTGCATGATGGAACTACGAACTTCCCTTCACGTATCGATACTGTATCCTAGACATCATTCTTCTTGAACTGGTCTTCCATTTCTTCTTGGTTACTTCTTCATGGCTGGAAGGTTCTGTATCAATGATGTCGCTATATTCATCATATTATTCTTCATTTTGAAATGTCGTCACTTGTTCTTTGGAAAAATTTCTTCATTCTTCTTTGCTTGTAGGCGATTATGTATGCGATCTTTCCTACAAGTCAAATGCATTCATATGGTTAGAAACATTTCATAAGGAATATTCATACTGGCAAATTCTTATGCATAAATATATGATCATGCAACTACTTTAGCCAATACAACATTCATCCATATCTCACTGAAACTTTTCGTATGCCTTCCATCTCTACCAGGACAACATTGAGATTGTGCACTAATCCAATATGTTAGCAAAGAGGTTTCATTCTAGATAAGTAGCAATGGAGAGTTGTATAGCACCATGAGCTACTTACCCATCACATGCATATTAGTAGTATACTGTCGTTAATTCAAACATCCTATCATGCATAATACATCAACTGAATATAAGAAAATGCATAACAAAACAATGAAATGACAATTGAATACTTATCTTTATTTGTTTTGTGGGTAGACTCCTTCTTGAGCCTTCAGCTTCATCATCTTCTTCATTCATAACATCATCGTTTCTTATCCAAAATGCTAAGTTGGATAAGATATTCTTCAGGAGTTGAGTTCTTCATATTCCTCATTGCTTGAGGGATCTTCTTTGGATGGTGAGAGCTTGATCTTCAATTGCTCCCATCTTCTCTTCTCTTCTTATGAGTCGAGCTTCTTCTTCTTTCTAGAGTCCACTGAAATTAATCACTTCCTTCTAGCACACATTCCTCGAATGAATGAATCCATGATCTCGGGAGGCCATTCAGGATGGCTATCACCACTTCTGCATTCTCCTCTTCTTCTTCTACTGCTTCAAGTTTTTCTGCATTCTGGATCTTCACATTCTTGAACTTGTTTTCTCAAAGCCATCTTCTGATTTATGTTCTTCCCTTTAGATAGCTTGGTTAAGGAGTCAAACATATTTGGTGTCTTTAGGGAAGACACTTGTGGTACAATTTGATTCGTGACTGAATCAGCAATGATATTCTTGGCCTTGACCAAGTTCTTCTTGTGTAAGGCTTTGAGCCTCAACTCCCTTTGGAACTGGAACCTCTTTACTCATGTAGGTGTCCAATTCATTTTTTTAGGGAGATCATATACTTCCATGATTGGAAGTTGTTAACTTGACCAAGCTTATCATCAAGCTGATGTGATAGATCACTTTGAAATGAGAATCTCAAATGAAAATAGAAAAGGATTAGATCTTACCGATTTGAGGTGTCCGTCCTAGTTCCGGAGCTGGCTGATCTAGGGTTTGTCACAGAAACACTGATTTTCAAAACTTGGAATATTTTAGATCTGATTCTATAGACAGATAGATCTCTTCAAATTGAGTTGTCCAATGTACTCCTTTTCTGAAAACAGTGGAGGGAAGCTCCCAGAACAGGAAGCCCTAATTTTCCAATTTCTTCTGTAGAAATGCCTGTTATTTTTTATGTGATATATCTGAAATTACTGCTCCTCTGCATTTGAAATTTCGTATTGAGGTAACCTCGCATGTCCTTGATCCAAAACCATAGGTTCCGTTAGAATTTGTTTCACCATTTTGGATTTCTGATCCTTTTCCCAAGGTGACCTGTCACAGGACTGTTCAGAACAGCGAAGTTGTATGGCATGCCACGTGTCATTGGTTCATCTTCTGAGTCTTATATTCAGAAAACCAAAAGTACAGTCCGTTCCCTTTCTAGAAAATCTTCAGGAATTCCATTTGGACCTCTGTAGCCCAAGATATTGCAATTTGCCCCAGGTGTCCTGTTTAGGGATGAATTCTAGAAGAGGATGGAACCCTGACTTGGAGGGATCATATCTCTTAGAATATAGTGAAACTAAGGCTGAATGTTGGACACAGTGCGCATCCAGATATTATCTTCAGCCCCTGCAATTTTTAGCGCCCGATCCTTTGTCTATCTTGGGATATAGCAAATGTACCAGAACTTAGCCGTTTTAGTACTTAGGGTTTTTCTAGCTCGGGGTCAAACTAGGCTTTGACTTTCCCGGAGTTTCACCCAACCAAATTTCTTGATCCGGGTCTCTAAAATTTGGTTTTGATGAGGAGAAAAATCCTATGCTGGTCTCACTCAAAAATTACTCTTCTGTAGAAAGCCCTAATTTCCGCATAAAAAAACTGAAAATGCTCGGAATTGAATTCTGCTTCGACAGAAAGATGCGCCCTTCAATGGAGAGTCATCCTAGCATACTTTTGCTGATGGATTGTGGAGAGAGACCTAAAAATTAAGAATCCCTAGCTTCTGTAGCTGTACAATGTCTTCTTCTTGGGTTAGCTCTGATACCATGTTAGTTTTTCATCATATAAGCTAGCATTATGATCTTAGGATCTTTTCACTGAGAGAATAACAAGCACAGCAATAAAACATAAGCACATCACAAGAGACAAGAGACACAAAGAGTTTTCCTTGGGGAAACCATAAAGGAGAAAAACCTGCAACTTCCTTAGAAATAGAATCAGCACCAAAATAGAAAATCCCAAAACAGTAAGATGATCTCCCGACAGCAGCAATCTCTCTCTCACACTGGGAGAGATTCTCCACTCTCACTCATGTGCCCCAATGAGTGAGTGTGAGTGTTGCAAGTGAGATAAATAGAGAGGCTCTCACTCTCTATTTATATTCTTCTCTTTACTTGAAGTGCACTCCAACATGTCGTCCTCACTTAACAATTACTTACTAGAGCCGACATCTCTTGCAGTGTCTAATAACCCTAGTGCCCCACAACTTGTGAGGAATTTTTCCTCTGCTCAACAAGGAGGGTTAACCTTGACTTAGATGGTGGGAACTATTGCCCCGGCTTACAATGACTCACCTAGAGTCGACTTCACTAGGATAGTCTAATAATCCAAGGGACCCATAACTATGGGGACTTTAACCCTTGACCAATAGGAGGGTTACCCACAATGACTTGACATGACTTTCTCATTATAGAAACTTCCCGATCGGAACATCGGGGCATGACATGAATCAAATACATCCTGGAATAAACATCGGGTTACAATACATAAGAAATACGGATGAATACATTCCGAAGTTACAAATACATCAACAAATGGGTTAACATTAATATTGATTATTTATATTTTATTTGAACCCGAACACAAATTACATTGGGACAGATCTCTACATGTTTTGTTTGAGCAACATAGATCAACTACTAGACTCTAATGTTTCCCAATAGCATGGGAAATTAAAGAATAGATTTGATAGTTAGTTACTCTTCATGACATTGCTCCTTTTTCCTACCTTTAAACTTAAATTGTTGGTTTCGCATAGCATTTCAATTAGTCATTCATTTACCCATGATTACCAGTTGTCAAAATAATCACTTATTTTGCTGCCCCTTCACAGTTCATAATCTCTTTGGTCCATGTCAATATAGCATTCTAACATGATAGAAACTAGACACAACCATATTAATAAAATTAATATGTTTGGAATACGCCGAAAGGAATAAATTACTAATACATAGTTTAATATAAGTTATAGATTCACTAACTCCCTATATACCGCAGGGTCCAACAATTGAGAGCGACAAGGAGGATTTGGATCGTACCCTTGCCCGAAAAATAGTACCAACCACTCGACATCATGTTGGGAAATCACCCATCAATGGGAGCCATTTTGATCATACTTTCTCTTAGTTTCGAGATCCCTAAACCATGAAACGATATTTTGAGCATAGTTCCTATTCTTTGTCAAGCTCGTTAAAAAATGAAGCAGATGGTCTAAGCATTATTCCAACTGATCTTCGAGCTCGTTAAAAATAGTAAGATGGTGTTGAGCTTACTTCTCATTTTTTGTGCTCTGGATTCAAACATGAAAAAGGTCCCGAGCGACTTTTATACCTTCAACGTGCTCGTTAAAAAAGTAGTGAATAGGTATCGATTATACTTCTATTGTTTTTCAAACTCGTTAAAATTGATTTCTGAAAAAAGAACCCTAATAGAGTCCTCTTTAATCTCTTTTCGAACTCTTAAAATGTGAAAATATCGTCGAGTGAACTCATCTTCTTCACACTCATAAAAGGACCTGAAGAGTCATCTTCCTAGTGATAGTTTACCCCTTTTTCGGACCAGGGGGAAATATTCACGAAAAAGGTATACTCTAGCCAATCATGACTGGAAGAATTCTCCTGGGAATTATTTTATACTTTTTCAGGCCTTGGGGACTAAATTTATGAAAAATTCCACCTTGGAATCTTCTTTTGTCTTCGTTTAGGCTCTCTAAACATGAACGATGCCAAGTTAAATTTCAATGGACTCGTTAAATTAAACACTGAGAGACCTTTTTTTGGGAATGAACCTCTCCTTTATCAGGTTCATTAAACTTATGAGAATGGACTCGTCGCTTGATGAGCTACAATGAGTGTTTGTTACCCTCTTTGAACTCGTAAAAATGAAAATAGGCACTCATCAATCATGATGGGGAAATTAAGGGAAGGGGAAAACATTTTGCATTAATGACAATTTTTGGTCACCTTTGAACATGGTACCTGTCTGTATTTCATTCAAACAGTTGGGTATTTAGCTTGTCTCTGATTCGATCCACTTTCATGAATCATGTCACTCCTTTGAGTCATTTCAA
This sequence comes from Pseudotsuga menziesii, assembly GCA_001517045.1. Taxonomy (NCBI): domain Eukaryota; kingdom Viridiplantae; phylum Streptophyta; class Pinopsida; order Pinales; family Pinaceae; genus Pseudotsuga; species Pseudotsuga menziesii. The sequence continues at coordinate 152,703 of LPNX011204830.1, forward strand.
AGAATGCATTGTCTTTTATCGCATTATGGCATGGTATCTGCCTCGTTACGTCAATGCTTCCAAGTCTTTAGTCATGTCGTTCAATGTTCAAAGGAAAGAATGTGTGTTAGACTTACCCTCTGCAGTCAAACCTACCTTTATGTCAGTTACCTTTGAGTCATCCCTATGGTTACTTCATACTCAAATTCCAGAACTGTGTTCTCAGTTTGGTGTCATCGATCTAGGATTCATCATAGCCCTCCTTCGATGAGACTATTCCTGTCAACTTCATCTCATCATCCAGGAATTAGTCTTAGAAGCAAAAAACAATTACCATGAGATCTGTATGCATCAAGTGTTATATTTTTATCATATCAGCTACCATTATGATCTTAGGATCTTTAACTGAGAGAATAACATGCACAGCAATAAAACACAAGCACAACACAAGAGACAAGAGACACAAAGAATTTTCCTCAGGGAAACCATAAAGGAGAAAACCCCGCAACTTCCTCAGAGATAGAATCAGCACCAAAGGTAAAACTGAAAAACAGTAAGATGATCTCCCGACAGCAGCAGTCTCTCTCTCTCACACTGAGAGAGCTTCTCCTCTCTTACTCATGCGCCCCAATGAGTGAGTGTGTGTGTCCTAAATAGAGAGACTCACTCTCTATTTATATTCTTTCGTTCACTTGGAACCCACTCCATCATGTCGGCC
>LPNX011204830.1:153642-185872 GCA_001517045.1 Pseudotsuga menziesii
CATGATAGAAACTTCCCGGAATAAACATCGGGTTATGACATGACTCAAATACATTACAATACATCTCAGAATAAACATTGGGTTACAATACATAATAAATATGGATGAATACATTCTGAAGTTACAAATACATCAACACTCCCTCTTAACTAGGAAGGTATTCTCTCGAAACAATTTATCAGCACAAGTCTTCTTCTTTGTATCATCTGTATCATTATTGAGTTCTCGTCATCTTCATCTTCAAGTCATCTTCATCTGGATCTGGATCATCACTCGATATGGATCATCATCACTAGATCTAGATCATCACTCAATCTGGATCATCATCACCGGATCTGGATCATCATCACTGGATTTGGATCATCACTTAATCTAGATCATCTCTGGAGCATCATTTCTAGATCTAGATCATCACTGGACATCATTATTGGATCTAGATCATCACTTGATCTGGATCATCACTACTAGATCTAGATCATCACTCGATCTGGATCTCTCGGAGTGATCATAACTGGATTTGGATCATAGCTCAATCTGGATCATCACTGCTGGTCATAATCATATGTGCTATCTCATGATTCTTCTCATCACAGGAAGTTCTACAGAGCTAGCCTTATTTCATGCTGGTTGTAGACCTAGCCATCATGTAGGTCTTATTCAGCTCTTACATCTGACCTACTCATTAGAAAGGCACCGTACTCACTTCCATCCAAGCGGGAACACATATTGCTCACAATGATGAAAGAGCTTCGTACTTTCATCCAGGCAGGAATCACATCCTGCTCATAATGATGGAAGATTTCCACACTTCTATCCAGGCGGGAACACATCCTGCTCATAGTGATGGAAGATTTCCATACTTCCATCCAGGTGGGAATCACATCCTGCTCACAATGATAGAAGAGGTATGCACTTACATCCATCCATGCAGGAACACATCCTTCTCACAATGATGGAAGGGATCTGCACTTACATATGACCTGGTAGGAACCAAATCCTATACCCTCGTCAGAAAGGCATGCACTCACATCTCACCTAGTAGGAACTAAATCCTACACCCTTGCTAGAATGGCCCCCAGTCCTAGACTGAGCTACCTGGTAATGAACTAGGTGCCTCCACTCTCCTGGAGAGTGGCAGTTTCCCTTACATCTGACCTACTCGTCATAATGGCAGAATGGTCAGCACGCATATCTGACATGGGAGGAACTTAATCATTTAGCCATGACATAATGGCTCAACCCTTACATTTGACCTACTTGCCAGAATGGCTCAGCCCTTACATCTGACCTGCTCATTAGAATGGCTCTCTATCAGTCCTAGACTGAGTGTTCCTGGTAACTGACCAGGTACCTCCATTCCCAAAATGGAAATCAGCACTCATATCTGACATGGAAGGAACCAAATCCTCTCACCATGACAGAATGGATCAGCCCTTATATCTGACCTACTCATCAGAATAGCTATGGATCTCAGCACTCATATATGACATGGAAGGAACCAAATCCTGTCACCATGACAAAATGGATCAGCCCTTATATCTGACCTACTCGTTAGAATGGCTATGGGACTCATCACTTTCCCTTGGAGGAAACCTCAATCTGGAGAACACAAAGATTCTCTCTAAAGTACTCAAACTTCACTCTAGCCAATGGCTTCATCAACACATCAGCTATCTATTCCTCCATCGCAACATACTGGAGCTTCACTGCTCCCCTCTGTACCATATCCCTGATAGTGATACTTGATCTCAATATGCTTTGACTTGTCATGAAACACTAGATTCTCTAACAACTTCATGCAACTCTGGTTGTCACAATGTATACAAGTAGCATCCATCTGGATATCAAATAAATCAGATAGTAGCTTTTGCAGCCATACTGCCTCACAACTAGCTAAACAAGCTGCGACATACTCTGCTTTAGTTGTACTCAGTGCCACACAGGATTGCTTCCTGCTAAACCAAGAGATCACACCTGATCCCATACTGAAGCAACACCCTGAAGTGCTCTTCCTATCGATGGCACTACCTGCCCAATCTGAATCAACATAACCCTCTAGGTTAATCTAATTCACATCGTACTTGAGCCCATAATCAACCGTACCCCTCAGGTACCTCAGAATATGCTTTGCAGCAATCAAGTGAATGTTTCTCGAATTTGTCAAGAACTGGATCAAGGTGTTCATAGCAAAGCAAATGTCTGGTCTTGTGTTCGTCAGGTACACAAATGACCCAATCATCTGACGATACATTGTAGCATCAATGACTCTAATGAAGCATCGCTCAATAGCTTCAGGTTCGATGCCATAGGTGTGGTCATGGACTTGCAGTCCATCATCCCGAATCTCTTCAGGATCTCTACTGCATATTTCCCTTGTCCACACCTCCATGCCTAGAACAATAGTGCATTGACACATAACAGGAGCATCACTAGTCTTTCGCCTTCAACCTTGAAGCAAAGGTTGGAATCCACTTTACTCTCAGTAAAGCCTCGAGTCATCAATAATCTATCCATCCTGTCATACCATGTCGAACCTTAGGATCTTCTGTAGTCACTCCCTCTGAAGCGGAGCATCATACTCCCTCTGTCTTCCATACTCTATGCACTGAAACATTCTATACTGGATTGACAAGTAGCTTCCTATGCTACTAATATTCTATAAATCCATCTAGGATCACTGGATACCAAGATCCTCTATCTTGAACTTTTTCAAAAGTTCATCTTGCAACCATCTATGAGCTTGTCATCCTCTATAAACCTTGTAGCAAATGTTCAGATCTTCATCAAGTTCCTCAAGTATGTATTATCCCATGGGTGTCTTCTAAGCTTGTACAGTGTCTTCTTTCATTTGCACACATGATTATGGATGTCATGTGTCTCAATTCCCACTGGCTGCAAATGTCTCTTCGAATCTTGCCTTGTATCCCACGATGTTTCCATCTACTGCATGATGGAACTATGAACTTCCCTTCATGTATCGATACTGCATCCAAGACATCATTCTTATTGAACTGATCTTCCCTTTCTTCTTGGAAGATTCTGCACCAATGATGTCGTTGTATTCGTCATATTATTTTTCATCTTTGAACTATCGTCACTTGTCCTCCAGAAGAAGTCTCATTCTTCTTTGATTGTAGGAGATTATGTGCATGATCTTTCCTACAAGTCAAGTGCATTTGTATGGTTAGAAACATTTCATAAGGAACATTCATACTGGCAAATTCTTATGCATAAATATGTGATCATGCAACTACTTTAGCCAATACAACATTCATCCATATCTCACTGAAACTTTCTAGATGCCTTCCATCTCTACCAAGACAACATTGAGATTGTGCACTAATCCAATATGTTAGCAAAGAGGTTTCATTCTAGATAAGTAGCAATGGAGAGTTGTACAGCACCATGAGCTACTTACCCATCACATGCATATTAGTAGTATACTGTCATTAATGCAAACATCCTATCATGCATAATACATCAACTGAATATAAACAAATGCATAACAAAACAATATCATGAAATGAAATTGAATACTTGTCTTTATTTGTTTCGTGGGTAGACTCCTTCTTGAGCCTTCAGCTTCATCATCTTCTTCATTCATGATAGCATCGTTTCTTATCCAAATGCTAAGGTGGATAAGAGGTGCTTCAAGAGTTGAATCATTTGGTACATAGCATTGTATTATTCGGCATCCATGTTGTGAGTCATTTGGTACATGTATAAAAATGTAAAAGGTGTTGCAGAAAGTTTGTGATGCTTGATAAATTCCAACCATTGGACCTTTTCCTCGAAACTATACCTTGTTCTATCAAAGTATTTTTCCTATCGTTTCCCTCTAGCCTCATACTTTGGGGGGCATTTTGTTTCACCTAAATATTGTCACCATCATGTTATGAGATATTTATTCCCTTGTCTTCTCCAATCCCTTAGAGTTTTTCCTAGAGAAAGGAAAGGAACAAAATTATGCCCTTGTATTTTTCCTTGTGTTGAGCCAGTAACACCCTTTCCTAGTTGATAAAAAGTGTTACCTAAGTCAGCAATTAAATCCCTAGATCTATCCAATTTCTTGAATATAATGCCACAATACTTCCCTTAAAGGTTGTCCTCGCTATTCTTGAATCTTTTTCCTCTGCTACTACAGAAGAACCTATAAAATATTTAAGACAACAAGATAAAGATGATAACATACAAGATAATAAACCAGATCTATGCTTGTGACCAAGGAATCAAACAATACATACAAATGATACAGTAAATATGGGAAAGAAAAGACATTTTCTATTAGAAATGGTTGGAGAGACTACAAAATTTATTCCTTGGTGTTGATATTTCCATCCAATGGCTCCTTTCCTCTAACTTCACCTTGCCTCTAATAGGTTAAGGATTATTTTGACATAGTTTGGTTGTTCAACACAATTTTGCCTCCTCTTTCCCATGGGAGATGAACCAGTATTTAAAGGCATGGTAGGATAGGAATGGTTGAGGATATCATGGGTGAGGTGGAAAGAAGATCCTAAAAGGAAGCATCTCGAGATCTAGGTGTTACTAAACCATAGGGATGAGGTTCCACAGAGGCAAGCTTCGAGAAGCCTCTCAAAGCTTCCTTTTTTTTCCTTTAAAAATCGACCATTACACTTTTAATGAAAGGAAAAAGTAGTGTTAAGGGAGTAACACCCTTTAAATGAAGGAAAAGAGTGACAAAAACTCCCTTTTCACATGTAAAATGTGCGTTGCTGACTTAGGTAACACTTTTTATCAACTGGGAAAGGGCGTTACTGGCTCAACACAAGGAAAAATACAAGTGAATAATTTTATTCCTTTCCTTTCTCTAGGACAAACTCTGAGGGATTGGAGAATACAAGGGAATACCTATCCCATAACATGATGGTGATGAGATTTAGGTGTAACATATTGACAAGGATAAATTTATGTGATTTTTAAAGGGCCTTTAGGTCATGAACAATGTTTCTACTGAAATGTTTTCAGACCATGAGTCTGTGTAAAAAGATGTAGTTTGATACCTTTAATGTAAATAAGTGTTCAAGGTTTTAAATTCCAATGTTAATCCTTGAATCATTTTTTTGTTTACTAAATATACTCTGTGCATTGTTTAAACTATTGGCTTCCAGAACTACTCCGTGTAAAAATATATATAGTTTGTTATTATTGCATTGTAAATACATATAGTTGTTTATATCTGCTCTACTCTGTATTTTTGTCATTTTGGTTATATTAATAATGTTTTGTATATCGTTTATTATCTTCAGATATTTTGTTTGTAATATCATTATGTATGTTAGTTATTAATATTACTCTGTAAATTATATATTGTTTAATAATATGTGCATAAGGTTTTGCATGAGCTTGGTTAACTAAAGCATGAATGTATTTGTTGAAAGAGTGTCATTTAAATAGAGTTACGACCCAACTGGTTATAAAATGTTTATGTCCCTTTTGTTTACAAAAGCTAAGTTCTAACTTAGGTAAATTCATTGTTTGAACTTCATTGTATGCTTTAGTTATTTGATATATTACTTGGCAGAAACAAGCTTTACAGGCCTCGAACCTGTAACCTGTATTAAAAAATATTAGATGGTAACTTATATGGAATTTTGTTCTTTGTTTTATACTGTAATACCCTATTATAGTTTGATACAGAGTTTTTATTTGGTAATATGATTATACTGAATCGAATATTGCATTAGCTGTACAATCTTTAACACTAAAATGTGTTTTTTTGTAAAGTAAAATCCTTTCGGTTGTAGGAAAATAATACTTGTTTAAGTTATAATTACAATAATCCTTATGGCTATATAATATTGATATTGAAACAATATACATTATTAAGCCTTGCGGCTGCAAGAGATTAGTACAGGATAAAATTAATATTTATATATATATTTTTTCTTCTTATGGGTCTTGAAACTCTAGCTAGAATCCATCCTATTTTTAGATTAGATTTTGTTTGAGAAGAGGTATTACTGCATTTCAAACTGAGAAAACCCTAACTATATAGAAGTTTGATGATAGCTCTGCTATTTAATTTCTTAGATAAATTTATAAGGTTTATAATATATATATATATATATATATATATATCCAGTGTTTAAACAACAGTAAGAGATAATCTATAAACTCTATTATAAAAATTGTCTATACAGTAATATTCATTTCTATAAATTCTTCAATGAAAAACTTTATATACAGTAAAATTCATTTCTCCTAGAAATAAAAATTTCCTATCTTATTTTGAAAGAAATAATAGTTTAGGAACTCTTAACATTTATGAAATTCTTCAGAATATAAACAGAAACAATTTAAAGATAAAACTCTAAAACAATGTATAACCTATTAACTTCTGAAGTGGACAAACACCCAAAGAAGACCGTTCCTCACAACTGTCTCCTAAAAGTAGCCAAAATTACTTGCTTTAGGACCCTCGATCCTGTTCACTGAACCACCAGGATGAAGATGTTGTGTAGAATCCTATTTAGTACTATCTGTAACTTAGAAGTCACACTTGCATACATAAACTCTTAGCAATTCACTCTAGCTTTCCCCTCATCGAATTCCTCTTGTGTGCTTAACTTTTCAGTTTCCAGCAAAACCACAAGGTTCTAATCTCTTAGAAAAAAAAAGGTAGTGAACCTCCTAATCATTCAATGGTATATATAAGCTTTTCCTAGGCATTTGGTTCAGTTTTTCAATTAAATGAGCCACCTACTCATTTCCTGTTTTCTTGGGATCATGACCACAATTATAGGGATGTTTCCTCCCGCAACATCTAGAAAGTGAATACTATTGTTTCAATTTGTCATTTTGGCCTTCTATAGCAGATCATTCCTCCTTGTGGTTCAGTGAAAACTCTTCAACAATCTTCTTTGGATAGGTGTATCTTCTTTTAATTATTAAATAATAAAATAATTCAATTACAGTCATCTTTGACCATCCTTGGTCAACAACATAAAAATTTACAATAACTTTTAAAGTAATGTCTTCTCAAAAATAAAAATGTTTTTAGTTATAGGTTGGTTACAAGAGTACATGTTCACATGTTTCTGGGGTGATTGATCCATAAGCTATAGGTACATGGTCTTTAGGTTCAATGCTTCAACCAACAAGTACTTTGGGGACATGTTATGGTTTTCAGGTCATAGGTTCACTAGTTATAGTTACCATATCACAAGTTTCACTGGTGGCTAGTTCACAAGCTCCTTGTCCATAAGTTTCTAGGCCATCTACTTCTAGGAGTTCTTCATATGATGATAAACCAGTATGGGAGTGACCTTTAAGGAAGAGGAAGCCTAAATGGATTCGTGACACCTTGAATGAAGTACAGTATTTTGGATCACCCAAGTAACCAATGAAGATTGTAGTGATTCCAGACATGTTGAGTATGCCATTAGTTTCTAGTATTCATGATTCGAATCCATTTACATTTGAGGAGGCCTCTCGGCATCATGTTTGGACAGATTCCATGATGGAAGAGAACCATTCCATCATGAAGAATGATGTATGGGAGATTGTATCGATACTAGAGGGGAAATCAATTGTGACTTCCAAGTGTATCTACAAGTTGAAGCATGTTGCAGATGGCACTATGGAGAAGTTCAAGTCTTATTTTGTGAAATGGGGTTTTTAACAGGTAGAGGGGGTTGATTATGATGAGACCTTTGTGTTGGATTCCTAATATTCCTTGATTAGAGAAGTGGTTTTCATAGCAACACAAATGGGTTGGAAGATCCACCAAATGGATGTGAAGACCACATTTCTCAATGGACATTTACAGAAGGAGTTATATTTGTAAAATTCTTGAGGCTTTGAGATCCATGGGATGGATTTCCTTGTGTGCAAGCTGAAAAATACTATGTATGGGCTGAAGTAAGCTCCTCAAGCTTGGTATTATAGGATTGATGCTTACTTGATGTCAATGGGATTCCAAAACAGTGAGACTGGTACCAACCTTTACTACATTGTGGTTGGTGGATATCTACTCATTCTTATGGTGTATGCCGATTACTTGTTTATCATAGGTGAGGAGTGCCTCATTGCATCTTGCAAGGGGGATCTTGATTCAGAGTATGAGATGATAGATAATGGGATGATGCATTACTATTTGGGGATGGATTTTTGATAAGATCTTGGTCATATTTTCTTGGGACAAGGAAAGTATGCAATTGATATATTGAGGAGATTCTAGATGGAGGACTACAAGCTAATGGGCACACCGATGATCACCAACTAGAGGAATATTAATTCTTTTGAGGGAGACTTGGTGGATACCACTTATATCATTAGCTCATTGGTTCACTGATGTATCTGGTCAACACCAGACTGGACTTGTGTTTTGTGGTGAACACTCTTAGTCAGTTCATGGAGGAGCCTAGGACAGTGCACTAGGTAGCCGCAAAACATGTGTTGAGATACCTTGCAAGGACAGTGGATTAGGATATGGAATATAGGATATTAGGTGGAGTTAATTTGGTTGGATTCACGGATTCATATTGAGCAGGTAGTGTCACAGACCATAAGAGCACTTCTGGTTGTTGTTTAAGTTTGGGCTTAGTAGGAGTGACATGGTTCAGTCAAAATTAAAGTCCATTTCTTTAATATTTGTTGAGGCTAAGTACATGGATACCAGTCAGGAACGTTACGAGGCACTATGGCTTTGCAAGTTGTTGGTAAATTTGTTTGATCAGGATCTTAGGCCTTTGGTGATTTACTGTGACAATCAGATTTGCATTCAACTCTCTAAGAATCCAATGTTCCATGACAGGTTGAAGCACATAGAGATTAGATACCATTTCATCTGAGATTACAGTTCAAATAGAATTTGTTGAGTTACGATACATATCCACTGATGAGAAGTAGTATAAATTCTCACAAAATCCTTGGGATGGGGAAAGTTTGTATTCTGCAGGGACAAGTTGGGAGTGGTGAAGAACAACTTCCTCAATAAGAGGGAGTGTTGAAGTTGTGTACCTTGTAAGTTGTTCCCCTTAGTGATTTTCCGTAAGTCACTAGGAAAAGGGGTCATGTTCACTTTGATTTTGTATTAATCACTTGTGATGAGCATTAAATGCACTTTAGGGATTAAAGTGCACTTTAAGTGACAAATTAAAAGGGTGGTGGAGTAAAAATTAAATTAATGAAGAGAAAATGAAATTATCTCAACCACTCATCTAGTTCAATTTGGGCCCTTGGATTAGATGGCCTTTCACTTACCAAATGCATTTTTTATTTAAAGACAAATTCCATGTGAAGAGCCACTTAATTTGATTTTGAGATTTGAGAGAGCCATCGACTTCTTGTGTGATAGAGAAGGAAGCAACAGAAGCGAAATTTACCAGCACAAATTACAAGGAAATAATTCAACAAGGTTTTGGCATGAATTCCAACGTGCCCAAAATAGAATTTGAGATAGGTAATTTGCACTAAATGTAGTTGTATATCAACAGTATTGTACTTTATTTTGTACTATTTGTACAAGACATTTTGTAAGGTACAGTTTTAAATCTAAAGGTGGCACGAAAATTGAGGAGTTAGTTTGTTGTGGATGCACAAATTTCCAAACTTGATTGTGGCATAGATTTCGAGGTGGTGGTCATACAACAGAGTTTAAAAGGTGAAGATATAGAAGGCATGAATTTTGAGGAAGAAGTCTGCTGGTTCGTACAACCTATTAAATTTCTCTTTGGCATGAAATTCGAGACACTAGGTTGAGATAAGTTGGTCTAAGTTTTGTCATTAGTGTTGTAGCTTTGGATTTCACTAAAATAAAAAATATTCTCTCTCAAACAAGTTTTCCCATTCTGGTTTTCCCCTGGGAAATTTGTCAAAAAATTCTGAGCCTTGAAATTCCATGGTGTGCACTTATTATTAAATTTCTTCCTATTAAAATTGATGTTCAATCAAACATTTCAAATTCTAAATTTTTAGTGAAATTTACAACACTCTTTTAAACTGGGCTAGGATTTAAATTTTCCATAAATTTGACTTGAAACCAGGATAGGTTTGAACACCAAAAACTTTTACTTATTCTATACTTTTGGCTTGCTATAGTATTCTGGTGATCAATGCCTAGATTTTGTTTACAACAATCTGTAAATATCATGTTTGGGTCCATTGCTAACAAGTTGAGGTTCTAAATATCATAGTTTTTATTGTATATTTTGTACTTGTCCTTTGGAATCTAATTGTCTAACAACATTCAGATTTTGAATAAAGATATTTCCACTATTAAAAATATGAATCTTGTTAGACACTAAGATTCCAAAGGACAGTTGCATAACCTACAGGGATAACTACAAGATTTAGTACCACGATCTATTAGCACTAAACCTAATCATGACACATTTTACTAAGATTAGTAAACAACAGCCAAATATTGATTTTTAAACCAATGTTCACTTCCTTATTACCAACATTATATTATATTTCCGATGACTAGACGTCGAATAAAGTGTTGGTCTATCAATATCTAGTCATTTGTCAATGGTTGTTATGAACTACATCCTTAATATTATTATAAGATAATAGAAGAACACACCATGTACAAAAATGCAAATGTGGAGAACAACTCCAATATAGATAAAAATGATAAGTTACACAATAACTTCTTAAATAATAGGATATCCTTCTCTAATTACCCCAAGAAATTTACCTATCAATTTCACATATTCCTCAATAATGACTACATTAACCTTATATATACATATCTACTCATTGCACATGAGGCCCCTTCATTAGGCCAACCTTATTACTTATGCATGTTTGGGCCCATATATGGCTCCCTTAGTTCATATTATATACATTTGAGATTTTATATGCCCCTCTTAGGTCATACTATATATATTTAACCCTGTATATGATGCCCTCAGGTCATATCAGTTGTCAACCTTCAACAATGGGGAAATGTGGGGGACACATTTCTTATGTATGATGTCGAATAGGACATCACTATAACAATGTTTGTGCAATGTGACTATGATATAATTGTAGTAAACTACAATGACAAGGCATCGACCACTTGGTATGGGTTGAAATGACATCAACTTGTCAAGACACTATATTTCTTCACTACCAGTCGGTAGAACACATGGCATGACTTGGTTTCAAAACTATGTCAAGGGTGTGTTGCAATACCGACATTAGGTCCCAAAAAAAATCACAATCACTTGCCACATAGGAAAAGAATAATGTCTCAATTAATACAATGGAGCAAAGAGTGAAAGTTATGACAAAGTTACGACACATGATTTCCAACATGTAACAATTACTATTTTCAGACATTCTTGCATAAAAAATGGTGTCAATTTAACATAAAAAATGGTACATTTTGTATTAGTGCAGTGAGCATGTATTTTTTTCAATGGGCACATGTTTCCATTACAATGAAAAGGGAAAGCAACTTCTAGCAACCCCCCTTGTGTTTGTGATTTTTGTGTAGAAATAATATGATTTGTAGATTTTTTTTCTGAAATAAAGTTATCTAAACATTATATGAATTGGTTTTTTTCAAACTATCATCACGAGAATCCAAATACAAAAAGTGTAATCAAATTGTAATTTTTCATTACTTAAATCACATTTTGCAATATCAATAACTTATATTTTATTCTCAATTGTTTACCATATTTGGGACAAAAATGGTCTAAATAGTACCATGTTTAAATTTCTATTTAAAAAACTATTATTTGTGTTTGTGATTTTTTTAGTAGAAATAATATTATCTATATTTTTTATTTTAAAAAATATAAAAAATGCTTTGATAAAGTTTTGTCTTGCCCCAAATTATTCATGTTCTCAATTGAATTTTTGATAGCTCGATTAAGACCTTAAAATAGCTGGACCAAACTTCTCAAACCCGTCCATTTTCACTTACTTAACAAAAAGTGATAGCCATCTTCAAAGATTCACCTTGTTATGTAAAAACCTATACAAAGGATTATTTAACAACCTCTAATCCTATTCTACTTGATCCTCTTATTATCCATAAGTGCTTGCGTTGCAAAATCCGAATTAGTCATATGAGTAGTTTATGGATAGAGTGTGCTTAAATAAATTGCATAATAAGAAGGTCTAATCCTATTCTACTTGATCCTCTTATTATCCATAAGTGCTTGCTTTGCAAAATACGAATTAGTTATATGAACAGTTTATGGATAGAGCGTGCTTAAAGAGATTGCATAATAAGAAGGTTATAGTTATGAAAAATTAATGAAATAAAATTGGAGTGAGATAAATTCTAGATCATTTGTATCATTAGTGGTGAAATTTGCTCGAATTATGCAATTTCAACAAACCAAAACTGCAATTTCAACAATTCTTACCAAAATTTGGTCAGAATTTTCACCATTTGTACAAATAGTCTAGAGTTTAGCTTACTAGTGAACTCTCAAGTAATCGAACTACCAAAAAAATCTCATTCAATCTAAAAAACAAAATTAAAAGTCATATATGAGGTGTGATGCTTTTATCATTGCATGGTTGTAGGGTATCAACGATTTCAATGTTTGGCCTCATATCTTGGTGGGTGGAGTCTATGACTGGGCCACCAACAATTACATGGCATGGAGCAAATGATCAATGAAATCTCCATGGAATTTAGTTATTGGTAAATTCAAGCGCGATATGTTAGGAGAGATTCATGACGTCACAATGTTGCTCCCTAGACCTCCAATAATTCTAAATAATTTTCAAATTAAAGATATTCAGTAAAATCATCGCATTCAATGAATTAAAAAATAAAGACAACCAATTTTGAAATATATTTTTGTAAATTTTCTAAATAGTAAATTTAATAAACAAGATTTTGTATACTTTATACTAGCATACCCTCAAAAACGGGGAAATGAAACACCGAGAAGAATTGCAATATGTTGTGAAATGAGAGAAGGTGAAGAAAGCGACAGTTTAGAGTGGTTAATAAGTCAATCAAGAGTCCATAATACCTTCCAATAATAACAAATAAAGTACATTTCCTTGCTCTATTGGGCCTGATAATTACAACTCATGTTCCTATGGCAATACCCACATCGACATTGCTAAGTCAAAAAACCTCTCTCCCATGATAGCTGAAAGTAAATTCAATAAGTTAAAGAAGTAGGTTCTGGGAAGTGAAACTCCACACTACAATATCTCCATTTTTTTATGCTTCTACAGGCTCTTCATCATTATCTACCATTTTCCCCTTCCCCTTTCTCTTTGTCGTCTCTTTGTTTGCAGCAAAATTTGCTCGATCCTTGACTTTTTTCTATTGATCCCTACTTCTAGTACACTTAGTAGCTTTTAGTTGTTTCTCATATACCTGAAACATCTTATTGGTCTCCTTGCGTTTTTTCTTGTATATGCTCTAAAAAACGTCAAAATTACCTCTGTATAAGTGAAGTTTCTCATCATGGAAATGAATGATATCAGTTGAAACAAAGTTCAAGAAGTCACAATCATGTGACACGAAAACAAGTGTTTTATTCCCCCTACCCAAATATGATTCTAGCCATAAAATGATTCTAAGATCCAAATGGTTAGTGGATTCATCCAATAATAAAAGGATCAACTGAACAAAGAAAGCTCTTGCCAAGGAGATCCTCATACACCAACCTCCACTGAAAGATTTCGTGGGGGAGTCCCTGCATAGATTTTGTGAACCCCAAACTAGCCAAGATCTTTTAAGCTTGTTCACTACCACATCAAATACAATCTCTTGCAGTTTATCATAAAAATCAACAATCTTTTCACCATTGTAAATCTCATCATTCACACCATATTCCAGAAACAAATCTTGCAACCGCTGAGCATCTTACCATAGTTTCACCAACTCCCCAACCTGACATCGTCACTAAACGGACAACTAGACCTGCATTATTTGTAGGCTGGGCTGAAATCCATAAGACTTTAGGAGGATAGATTGACAGGGGAGAAGAGAATGATACATGTTATAAGTGTAGAGTGTAAAAGGAGTATGAGTTGGAGAAGGAAATGCAAGGGGAATTTCGCCATGACATGGTATTGATAAGATGCTTTAGCACTTCCATGATCTCCCATTGACTCCCTGAACAACTATAAACAACCATAGATGAAGCTATTCATTCTCAGAAACATGGTGCATTGAGTGGTGGTAGGGGAGAGCTCTGCAAAATGATGGAATAGCCTACCTAAATTGATGTAACTACACATAATTGATGAGAAAACTGCAAATCGCCTCATATAAAGTGTATTCATGATGTACTAAGATCTGCAAAATGATGGAATAGCCTACGTGAATAGATGTAACTACAAAAAATTGATGAAAAAACTACAAATCACCTCAGATAAAGCATATTCATGGTGTGCTAAGCTCTACAAAATGATGGAATATCCTACCCATAAGGGAAATAGACTCCATGGGCACAATTTTCATAAGTTTTTTTTAGAATGTGTTGGTTTTACATTTTAGTGGTTAATGTTAATATCTTAACTAAACCCAATTCCTTGCTTGGAAAGAGCTTGCTTCCTCCTCCGAAAGACATGAAATACAAGAGGGTGTCATTGTTGTTTTAGTGAACACAACCATACACATCACATCACATCATCTGTGTGTTTCAACTATTCTATGTTCCCAATTCCTTGCTTGGATAGAGCATGCTTCCTCCTCCAAAAGACATGAAATACAATAGGGCGTTGTTGTTCTTTTCCTGAGCACAACCATACACAACAAATCACATCAGCCCTATGTTTCAACTATTCTATGCTCCCAATTCCTTGCTTGGATAGAGCCTGCTTCCTCCTCCTAAAGACATGAAATACAAGAGGGCGTCATTGTTCTTTTCCTGAACATAATCATACACATCACATCACATCAGCTCTGTGTTTCAACTATTCTATGCTCTTGGTTTCTGTCATGTACACATAAATTGTCCATCCTTTCGAAATTATTAAACCTTTCATTTCTATATATTTAATTGTTTTCCTCAAAATCCCATTTACAATAGTTTCCAGTCTCAGCGTTTCATATATCACATGCAATCATGTGGGTGGACTCTTGAGAAGCAAAAATATAGATGTTCAATACTCATATTTTAAGTAATTAAAACGCTTGAAACAAATATGGTTCATGATGGGTTTAGTACATTTTAAGTAAACTTCATAGACTTGTACTCATCCCAGTTGACAGTTTCGCCTGGATTTGTTCTCCTCTTAATTGCTAGGTGTTCTTCCTGTAACCACGCCATCCAGGTTACATATATATTTTGAACAAAAGTCTTAGATCTAAACAATATCAATAGATTTATGTATAATATAGTATACTCACTCTAAGCTTCCTTAGAGCCCTTGGGACAGTCATGGAGATACTTAACAGCCATCATGGTTGTGGTGGAAATTGTTTCGTAGCCAGCATTAATAAAAAATATTAGTAAATCGAGGATCTATTCTTCTGTGAGATTGAAATCAATAGATTAGCGATGTTCTTCTTCTTATTTATCATTAAGCAGCATTGCAATCATGGCATTATGAATGTCCATGGACACACTTATTTCCCTAAGCACCTATCTCAGCATTCTTAGAATATTTTCCCTTGCCTGCACACAAGGAACATTAGCATCTCAAATTCATATGCATGCCAAACAGTATGGGGTATTCATTAGCTTTGAAGTTTCAAATATTGAATCAACAAAATCCACTTAAATCAGCAACCACTCATGATGGAATAGCTTATGTGAATTGATGTAACTACACAAAATTGATGAGAAAACTACAAATCGCCTTAGAGAAAGCATATTCATGGTATGCTAAGCTTTGAAAAATGATGGAATAGCCTACCTAGACTACATTGGTACAATTTTCATGAGTCTTTGAGCTGGTTAACATAAAACCAACACATTCTAAACTTCAAAATCAAACTAATATTGAATCACATATGCCTAGCCCAGAGACTGCCAAATGTTATGGATTTCATCTTTCAATATCGCAGACGCCTAGCCCAGGGACCACCAAATGTTATGGATTTCAATATGGTATGGCTAATATAGACCTGTATCTACCGGTATAGTATCAGTATAGAATTTTGGGACAACTAAACCATCAGAGAGTGACATATGTCGTTCTATAACATAAATCCAAATATAAAATATTTTGAAACCCATAATTAAAAAAGCGAGCTTTTAGAACTTTGCACTACATAAATAGTTCAATCCCATACGATTTTCTAGAGAATGAGTTTGCTAGAAACATGATCAAAAGGCAGTCCCTTCGCCTCGTAGGGTTTAGGACGAGATGATAACTCCATGAGTCCAAGTTTTGGTAACTCCATGAGTCTAGGTTTTGAATCTCCATGTATCTTTCATTTGTCGTTTAACATTTAGTTTTCCCGCATGAATTTATAGTTGGGAGCTCTAGCTAATTCTAATGAACTAATTATATTGGTATTTTCGTATTGATGAGCATGCTTTAAACACCTAGATGATGTTTTGGTACCTCCATGAGTCCAGGTTTTGAATCTCCCTGTATCTTTCTTTTTTCATTTAACATTTAGTTTTCCCGCATGAATTTACAGTTGGGAGCTCTGGATAATTCTAATGAGCTAATTATATTGGTATTTTTGTATTGATGAGCAGGTTTTAAACACCCAGATGATGTTTTATTCATTTTCCTCTCCGTGTGTTGATATTGATGGTGAGAGTAATAGAATTTTTTTTCATTCCTCATAGTCCCTTCGCCACGCAGGGTTTAGGACAAGCTGGTAACTCCATGAGTCCAGTTTTTGAATTTCCCTGTATCTTTCTTTGGTCCTTTTTCCCATGAGTCCAGGCTTTCCTCTCATGTGTTGATATTTATGGTGACAGTAACAAAGTTTGTTTTTATTCATTTTCTTATTCATGTGTTGAGTAGCATCAACTTCTTTAATTCTGTGCTTGGCTGCCCAAGCATTGCAATCCTATCAACGACCTATCAATGACACTAATTTAATCTTTATCAGCGGTATTAATTCTTTCTTTGTGTCAATAAATTTCCTGTTGTTGGTTACAGGTTTGTTGGTTGCAGGTTTGCTTCATGTAGCAGACGTTCTATGGGGATTACAAGTATGCAGGTTTGAGGTTTGACAAGAGTAAGAAGGGGAACCTGAGTCTCCACTGATCAGAGCTAGGACAACAATTGGGAGAACAATTCTTGCATGTGTGCCATTTCCTGTGTTTCAATAAACTGCTTGTTGTTGTTGGTTGTAGGTTTTCCTCGCTTTGGTTGCAGGTTTTCTTTTGGTTGCAAGTTTGATTCATGTAGAAGACATTCTATGCAGGTTTGCTTCATGTAGAAAACGTTCTATGAGAGATTACAAACATCCTAAGGGGTATTACCCATAACAAATGTTCTAAGGGGGATTAGAGTAAGAAGGGGAGCCTGAGTCTCCACTTATCAAAGCTGGGAGAACATGATCATTCGCTCTTCTCTATCATGAAGAGATACCATCCTTACCCATAACATATGTTCTAAGGGAGATTAGAGTAAGAAGACGTTCTATGGGGGATTAGAGTAAGAATGGGAGCCCAAGTCTTCACTTATTAGAGCTGGGAGAACATTATCATTCACTCTTCTCTATCATGAAGAGATCGTTTTATGTCATGATAGATACCATCCACTTGCAAACAGGCAAAATCTTCTCATTCACATTTCCAACACATTAAATGTTTTGGTTATACATGGCAAGTTTTCATTGGTTCTCGACAGACTGACGAAACTTGGAGACAAACAGCCCCTAAAAAAATTCCTTCGCCGTAAAAATATCAACAAGTTTTTTCCTTAGCTTCTATGCCCCTGGTTTCAACATTCAAGGGGCAACAAACCACAAATAAAAGTGGTAATTTATGTTTTATGTCTGGGATGAATGGTACAGTGCTATTTTCTTAAAGTTTTAAAGATGATTAGATAGGGAGATTGAGTATTTGGTAAATATTGTTGTGTTAAATCGTTTTGTGTTGTTATTAGAATTTTTATTTTTCATAAAGAAAAATTCCTTTTATATTAAAACTGTGACATAAATACAAACGGGAAAAGGGAAGTTTTCTATCAAGTGTTCACCCATGTTATCATGTATTTATAAACTTATAAGCTTGTAACATACTTAACTTGCATTAACATCTTACATATAAACCATAATTCAGGGCATTCAGCCCAGCTACACACTATTAGCATCTTTCAAGATCAGTCTTATGATACCAACTCAAAACAGAACTAATGACTTGGATGTCCAAAATGTAGACACACAAAAAATTGATATAGGAGAAAGTTAAACTCTCAAGTATCCCTAGCCAATCTCGATCCCATCAAGTAATTCCACTAAGAAGAGGCATATAAGCTTATCATCAACGACCTTTTTCGAAAGTGAATCAGCTTCACTCTTGTATTCCCTATATAAGTGAAAGGAAGTCCCAGGGAAGTAACCAATATTACTCTGAGCTGTGTTTTTTATTGGTTAAGATTTTGTTTTCTGTTAAAATAAAATAACAATTTAAAATCTATTTTAAGGTTAAGATTTTAATGTATGTAATGAAATATATTGTCGGAAAGAAATAAGACCTAAAATATACTTGGAAAAGGTTGAAAACATAAAATATTTAGACTACACCATATATAAATAATTAAATTGTAACACACCAAATAATTGTAAATTATTATTTCTTTGAACATTATATTTTTTTAAATATTTTGACTAGAAAGACAAAAAGGATGTAATGGATTATTTTTATTTAATAATTAAAAATACTGAGAGGAATCAGAACTGAAGTAGTTTTTGAAAGAGTGTTTGTTGACCCACAAGGGGAAAATACAAGTGGCGAACGCTGGTGAGTGAGAACTCAAGTGATGCAGAAGGTATCTTCCCCAAAATCAGTTCATTACTCCTTGTGGAGTGCTAAAGAGCAAGAGGCTCATAAATGACCAATTCCTAGGACAAATACTATATAATAGTATCTCCATCAAGCAAGCAGGAGGTTGGATATGGAAAGGGAATCGATCCATTGATGTAAAGAGATGGTGCATTGATCATATTTTTTCCTTGTGGTTCATCAAACAAGCTTGGGGGTTCTGGAGCAAGTAAGACTTTGCTGCTCTAGGAGATTGTTGGGGGGGATGGCAGCTTTAGCTCTGTTTTCTCGATAGTGGTGCCATGTTCCCTATTCTATTCTTATATTTTTAAGTATTGATAAATTATAGACTGAGTATAGACCTGATTCATAAATACATTGTTATAGTCAATTATACTATACATATGTTCCTAACCTTTTCTATTTTCATGTTATGACATGGTATTAACTGTTCTTTACTAGTAGCATAAACACAGGTTTATTTATCTTAGTTATATTCCAACAAATATGTGTTTGGGATTCCATACCTGGACCAGAGTGGTTCTTATGTTAGCCTAACTAAGAATCTGAACGAGTGCATTATAGATCTGGTTAAATATTTTAATGCATGTTTACATATTTTTCTCTTGAAATATTTTAAATGTAATTTTCAACTAATTATATTCCCTATGAAGCGAAGCTTTTCTTACAGAGCATACCTATGTTCCTATACTGTATTAAATAATCACTTATTTCCATTTAAGACTTTTTTTTAAATAATACCTACAACTATGACTAGATTCCATTAACATAGTTAAACAATGATTTTTAAAGGATTACTAGATAAAACAACGATTTAAGAAAGGACTTACCAAGTAAACAACAAATCAAATAACCCCAATAATAAATCAAATAATTTAATTACTAAACAAATGAGATTGCAGATAATCACATAGAATATCTCAATTATGAAAAGTGGAGTTGAGAGGTTTTTTAACTCAAACATATAAATTGTGAATCCTCGGATCAATGTGTCAGGTCAAAGTTAAACAATTACATGACTGATGTTGGTTGGTAATCATACTCGTTTGATAACCGAATCAAATATTAGATTTATTTATAAACAAGTCAACATATGCCAGTTCATAGATCCATATCATAGATACAACAAACACATCTAGTTAATTACAAAGAAAAACAAAATCAAGATTTTAACTTAAACATAAAGTCTCTATTCATGGGTATCCATACCACATGATACATGGCTTTGTCCAAAAGATTATTCAACACAATCAAATCTAAAAAGAAAATAACATTCAAATTTTATCAAAAAGTTTCCAACTCATAAACATATCGTGGTTGTAATCCCATTAAATGGCATCCATCATTAAGAATAAATGAAATGTACATCTGATTAGGATGGAATGGTAAAGCTTTACAACTCAAGAGGCTGCGAAGCCTTTTTCCCCAAGCTAGTACATAAGCATAAGGATTTTAAATAAAATATTTTAACTTATCTTCACAGTAGTGGCAAAATACCTATCCACTTGTGCTTTGCAAACCCAGTGGGGAACCACTATAACCTATTTTTAATTGAACCTTACCAGTTGGTTGTCGATGGATCCATTGGTACAAACTGATCACAACCACGCCATGGGATACATGCACATCAAACAACTAAGGAGCGTTAATATGATTACTAGTAACAAAATATAAGACTACTTTCATTCAATTTAAATAGAGTGGGAGGAATTCCCTCACCTTTGGAAGGGAAGAAGGAGGCATGAGAGGAGGTGACCTTGTCACCACCCTCACCAAGTTAGGCTTAACAACCTGTATTCCATCATATACTTGGTTAAAGTTGTTTATTGCAACCTAGAACCAAAATTTTGAAGAAGGAAAATATTGATAGAGTAAAACCCTTACATGTCCAAACATAGCAAGGGGTTGAATATTGAAGCTATATTTGTTTGGAAGCTTCTATAGCCACTAAATCTACTTGCACATTAAAATAATAAAGTTATAATCTCCCATAGAAAATGGTTTGAACAAGCATTGAAACTCTCAGTTTGAAACTTACCTTAAAATGACTGCAGAGACGGTCAGGGGTCGACTACTCTTGTTTACCCCTTATCTCTCATCTTCCTGCACGAAGACAGAGAATCGAGAGTTAGAATCTAAACTTGTTTTCATTTCTTTAAAACTTGTAACAAAAGAAAAACAGAAACAAGAACTTGTAGATTGGACCTTAACTCTCTTACTTGGAAAAAGATGTGGCAGGGTGTAAGCCTTCTCAAAAACTCGAACAAGGATTTGTTTCTTTTCCTAACCGCGACAAACCAAATAGGCCGAGGCTGTAATGGCGGCCACTTCACTAATAAAAAAATTCAAGAAAACCTCAAAAGTAAGTAGAAAACTTTCATTAATAGATTGTGCATAGGATTGGGAAAGAATGCGCAACACGGCCA
The DNA here is from genome assembly GCA_001517045.1 of Pseudotsuga menziesii. NCBI lineage: Eukaryota > Viridiplantae > Streptophyta > Pinopsida > Pinales > Pinaceae > Pseudotsuga > Pseudotsuga menziesii. Next base: position 174,932 of record LPNX011204830.1, read on the forward strand.
TGAATGGCTAAGCTATCTCCCATATCAACAGTTACAAACCAAAACAATGCAGAATTAAAACCCTTAGACATATTAAAATCGTGTTTAAATGCTTGGAAAAACCATTGCAGGAGATCACAACAAGTGGAGGGATAATATCCATCTTAGACCACATTTTCATGCATTTAAACTTTCCATTGAATGTGTCAGGATGTACAGTTAACTCGTAGCTAGGGCATATTTAATTCCATAAATAAAGCTTAATGTATGCACTAGAAATCCTTTGTATCTCCTTTCCTTTTTCATTGTAAACCAACCTTATAACATATCAAACATGATGTGTAATGGCTAGGGTCACGACTATGGTGTTCATCACCATAGCACAAAACTCTTATTTAAACATTTAACCAACACATGCTCTAAGGTTACAATGCATATAATCCTTTAATTAAAACTTTTAATCTCGCCCCTTGCCAATTTGTTATAAGAGGAAGGAGGGTAAGATAGGACAAAGCCTTAGCTTTTAGGCTTAGGTCCTTAGCAACTCAACTAAAAATATTCATAAAAGAACTAAAAGCATCACCTTAGTGAGTTGCTACAAGGTCATCATCACCTGAATACAACACCACAAGTGGCTTATCCTCTCCATGCAAACATTAAAACCAATGCAAATTAAGTTACACGCATGATTAATTATGATGACATATTTAACACGCTGTGACCAACATTTCCTTGTTACGACAACATAAATAAATAAATAATAAAGTAAAAGAATTTTTGTATTTTTATTTTTTTGGATTTTATAGGTTTGGGAAAGAATTATATCAGAGCATGGTTACAATACTTGTCCTGAACGAGCCCAACACTGAAACTAATAAAATGGAGAACTAACTTTATCTTGTTAAGGTTTGACTCTCTTACGAACTGGTGAATATTAACCTTGTTTATTGCGGGAAATTATGGCATATGTGGGAATGTTTGTTGAAGAGGAATCACATCCTAGGAATCTAGTAAACAATGAAGAAGGTAAGATAAGGGATGGTGAAATATGGGTAAACCTAAATGAAAGTAGGAACGATAACCCGTTTTAATTACAAAAAAGTAGTTAAGGAAATAAGGGCAAAACTAAAATGGGTTAAAGAAGATAACGAAGGTATCCTAAAATCAATGGAGGAATTAAATAATATTATGTTGTCCAAACTACATAGTAATGAAAAAGAAAAAAATAATGAACTAGAACTCAATATGGAAAAAACTACACCTTACAAACATAAGGGAAGGAAACTGGATTTTTCCTAACATGAGATTGAATCTTCAAGTGAAGAATCAACAAAACATAATACTGAAAACATAAAGATTATCGTGAAAATAGTGATAGTAACCAAAAGAAAGAGAAATACAAACCTTATGAAGAAATTTTGGTCGAATTCAAAAAGATCAAACCTCCCGTGTTTAAGGAAGAGATCATGAAAGGAGAAGAAGAAGAAGCTTGGTTATCTGGAATGACGAATTACTTCCAAATTTATAACTATTCTGATGAATTAAAGGAAAAATTGGCCATCTATAACTGAACAGGAAAAGCATATATTTGGTGGCAACACATAAAGAAATTAAAAGGCATAAAAAAACGTTATGTAACATGGAGAACCTTCAAGAAACATTTTAAACATAAGTATCTCTCAAAAAAATATTACGAATAAAAAGATAAATAATTTTACAAATTAAGATTAGGTGCCATGACCATGAAAGAACTATGCAGTAAATTATTAAGTTTACTTTGTTATGTGCCTTATATCATTGACGAAAAACCAAAAATACAACTCTTTCTCAATTTTTTACCTCTTATATTTGAACAGAGTATTGAGTATGATAATCTGAAAAATCTGGAAGAGGCAAGGCGAAGAGAAAACTTCTATTATGATTAGAATAAGAATAAAAGGGAAAACATACCTAACTAGAAAACTAAAACACGTGACAACTTTCAATCCAAAAATAAAATTACTAAGTTTTATAAGAACACGGGAAATAACTACCAAGGATATCAAGGGAATAACTATAAATGATCTAATCCATTGAATCCTGCAACAAAAGAAAGAGAACCAACCACTACCTTTAATAAAAACACTACGCAGAGGGAACCATAAAAATGTTGGGAATGTGGTGAGCCACATTACTTTAAAGATTGCCTCATAAGAAAGAACAAATTTAATAATGTTCACTCAATCCAATAAGCTTCTACAGTTCAGGATATGGCGAGAATCATGTCTAAAATTGGTGCAGGATTGGAGAATCAACAAGCAGACCACCAAACATCAATGGTCGAAATCAAAGGTATGATAAAAGACAAACACATTTCTATACTAATTGATCCAGGTGCAAGTTTGAGAAATGTATCACCTAGGATTGTAGAATTATCTAAATTTCAGCAAGATAAGTTTGAAAAGTCTTGGCTGGTACAACTAGCCACAGGCACAAAGTGGAAAGTCAATAGTTATGTGAAAAAACTGTGAAATTATGATGAATGAATTGAATACACATGCTGACTTAAATGTCTTGTCGTTAGGTTCTTATGATTTTTTGATAGGAATGGACTGGTTAGAGAAACATAGATTTATGTTAAACAACTATGATAAAAATTTCACATGCTTAGATGATAATGGTAATACAATTATTGTAAAAGAAATTCCCAGAAAGGTTACCATACGAGAGATATCTTCCTTACAGATGAAAATGTTTGTAGGGAAGGGATACAAAGTTTTTGAAGTCCATGTAATGGAAGACAGAGAGAATGATAATCAACTTAAAATAGATGACATACCATGTTTAAAATATTTTAAATACATATTTTCGGAAGAATTTCTTGGACTACCTCCGAAGAGGGATATCGAATTTATGATCGATTTGGTACCAGGGGCGGTACCAGCATCAAAAGATGCCTATCAGATGAATATAGTAGATATTACTCAACTCAAATCACAATTACAAGAATTAGTTGATAAAAAATACATTCGACTTAGTGTTTCCCCTTGAGGAGCACCATTCTTATCTGTAAAGAAAAAATATCACACTTTAAGACTATGGATAGATAATCCACAACTAAACAAGATGACAATTATAAATCGATATCCTTTTCCACATATTGGCGATATATTCAATCAATTTCGATGGGAAACCATCTTCTCCAAAATAGATTTAAGATATGGTTACCATCAGGTACAGATCAAGGACGAAGACATCTTTAAAACTGCTTTTAGAACTAGATATGGACATTACGAGTTTATCATAATGCCCTTTGCTTTAACAAACGCCTCAACAAATTTTATGTGTTTAATGAATATTATTTTGAGTAAATACTTAGATAAGTTTGTAGTCTTCTTCATCAAGTACAAATTGATCTACTCTAAGAATAAACAAGAACACGAAGAACACCTAAGAATGATTTTACAAGTGTTAAGGGAACAACAACTGTTTGCTAATTTTAGCAAGTGTAAATTCTTTAACAACAAAATTCAGTATCTAGGACACAAGGTGTCTAAGGATGGGATATCAATCGACCCTGATAATGTTAAGGCTATCAATGAATGGCTTGTTCCAAACAAGGTGACTGATGTAATATCATTCATGGGGACTACTAGTTACTACCGAAAATTCATTGAAGGATTTTCTAAGATAGCTTACCCCATAACTTCATTGTAGAAGAAAGGTGACAAATTTGATTGGAGCGAAAAATGTACTAAATTTTTTAATAAATTAAAAAAAGAAACTAAAGCTCCTATCTTAAAACTTGTTGATCCTTTTAGGGATTTTTCATATGCACTGATGCATGTAAAGAAGGTTTAGGCGGTGTACTAATTTAAGAAAACTATGACGTGGCCTATGAGTCTAGGAAGTTAAAAGAACATGAGAAGCATTATTCTACTCATGACCTAGAACTTGCTTCCATCATACACGCGCTAAAGATGTGGAGACACTATCTCATTGGAAGATGATTCTTACTGATGTTGGATAACATAAGTCTAAAATACGTGTTTGATCAATAGAATCTTAATGCTAGACAAGCTAGGTGGTTTTCATTTCTAAGCGAATATGATTTTCAAATAAAACATATAAAAGGGAAATAGAATAAAGTTGTAGAAGATTTAAGTCACCATACAAACTTGTTGTATGCCAGCAACAAATCTGAATCAGATTTAGAAATAAAATTATAAATGCATAAATTTTTGATAAAGAGTATCAAAACCTAAAGGAAAAGACCTACAAAAATGAAAGGAATCACATAAAAATCGATCTTAGTCTGAATAGAATAGGGTTATTACTACATAAAGGAATATTATATATACCTAACTCAACAGAAATTAAAACGACTGTTATGGACGAATTACATAAACGACCTTATTCAAGACACCTTGGATATCAGAAAGTGATTATTGTGACAAGAAAATACTTCTTTTTTCTTAATATGAAAAAAGAAGTAGCGGAATATTTAGCACGTTGCATTGAACGTTAACAAGTAAAGGATGAACACTGACATCCAGCAGGATTATTGCAGCCATTACCCATTCCATAATGGAAATGGGAAGTGATCAGCATGGATTTCATAACAGGCTTACCTAAGAATTTTAACAACACAACTCAATCATGGCCGTAGTTGATAAATTAAGTAACTAAGCTCACTTTATACTAGTAAAATCTACTTATAAGGTTGTAAACATTGCTGATATTTTTATGAAATAAAGTTTTAGGTTACAAGGTGTACCTAAAGTAGTAATATCAGATAGAGATGTAAAATATGCAGGGAGTTTTTGGAAGGCCTTGTTTAAAGGACTAGGCACACAATTAAATTTCAGCATGGCATATCACCCTCAAACTAATGGACAAACTGAAAGAGTAAATCAAATTCTAGAATAGATGCTTAGAATGTACGTAACTGATAACCCTAGTAAGTGGGAATATTACTTGCACTTAGTAGAATTTTCATATAGCAATCATTTCCAAGTTTTGGATGGAATGATTCCATTTGAAATTCTGTACATATGGACATGTAACTCTCCAATTTCTTGGAGCAACCCCATCAAAAAATTAATGTTAGGTCTTGAATTGTTGAAAGATATGGAACTAACAATGAAACAAGTACAACAAAATTTGAAGGTTGCCCAAGATAGGAAAAAATGTTATACATACTTGAAAAGAACGCCTCGAGAGTTCCAAGTAGGAGATGATGTATACATAAAGTTAAAACCCAAGAAAATATCCCTAATACTGGGAAAATACTCAAAGTTGGCACCCAGGTATTGCAAGCCATTTGAAATTTTGGCAAAAGTTGGACCGGTAGCATATCAGTTAGCATTACCACCTATAATAAAAGTACATAATGTTTTTCATGCTTCCATTTTGAAGAAATACATTCATGATGCTACTCATGTGATTGACTGGAATATTATACAAGTGGAACCCAAATGAGAGTTTTCGGTGGAATCAGAGCGTATTCTTGACCAGAGAGAATTTCTCCTCCTGAACCGTACCATTGGATAAGTCAAGGTGCAATGGAAGAACCTTAGTCAAGAGGAATCCACTTGGGAATTGGAGAGTAATATGCATGAGGCATATCCATATCTATTTCAAGATGAAATAATGGCATATTGAAGACAAGAAGATAATAACACCGAGACAGTGTTATCCTTTAAGGGGAGGCGTATGTAACACATCGAATAATTGCAAATTATTTTCTTTGAAATTATATTTTTTTAAATATTTTGACAAGAAAGTCAAAAATGGATGTAATGGATTATTTTTATTTAATAATTAAAAATACTAAGAGGAAACTGAACTCAAGTAACTGTAGAAAGAGTGTTTACTGACCCACAGGAGGGGAATACAAGTGGTGAAAGTTGTTGAGTGAGAAATCAAGTGATGTAGGAGGCATCTTCCCCAAAATTAGGTCAATATTCCTTGTGGAGTGCTAAAGAGAAGGAGGATCGTAAATGACCAAGTCCTAGGAAAAATACTATATAATAGTATTTCCAACAAGCAAGTAGGAGGGTGGTGATATACGGGGATTTGATTTGTTGATGCACAAAGATGGTGCATTGATCGTATTTTGTCCTTGTAGTTCAACAAACAGGCTTGGGGGTTCTGGAACAAGTAAGACTTGGCTTCTCTAGGAGTTGGCTAGGAGGAAGGACAACTTCAGTTCTATTTTCCCGACAATGGTGTTAGGTTCCCTATTCTATTATTATATATTTAAGTACTGATAAATTATAGACTAAGTATAGACCTAAATTGTAAATACATTTTTATAGTGAATTATACTATGCATATGTTCCTGACCTTTTATATTTTCAAGTTTTTACTTGGTATAAATTATTCTTTACTAGTAGAAAAATCGCAGGTTTATTTATCTTACTTATATTCCAACTAATATTTGTTTGGGCTTCCATACCTTGACTAGAATGGGTCTAATGTTAGCCTAACTAAGAATCTGAACGAATTCGTTAGAGATCTGGTTAAATATTTTAACATATTGTTGAGGCCTGGAAATTCGCAGGCGGCAACAGTAAGGGATTCTCCCCAATAAATGTTCCCAACTAGCCCGTTGACTGTTTGGAATAGGGAATCCGTCCGGTTTGCGGTCCGGCTACCGCGGGTCAAGAAACAAAACAAAGGCTTTACCGGTTGCGGTCCAGCCCACCGAGTTTTTGTATTTTGACTTTAAGAAATGAGATGCAAGTGCCTAACTAAATGCAGGGCGATCAAGGTGCAGGGAGCGGTCACAATGTGATGTGCAGGTTCTTACCTATCGTCTTATGCTCACAAGTAGCCAAATCAGATATAAAAGCAACAACTAACTATCTTAACTATCCCTAGGGAGCAAGGTTATCATTTTGGGTGAGCAATACATTTTGCACATGCATTATGAAGAATCACAGGTAGCTGATATTTCCTTCAATACACATGAACACTTCAAGATATTCAAATAACCAGATAGCCGATCATTTTATAATAACATTCATTGCTCACAATGAAATCAATATCCCAGAAACTACTGAAGAACATTCAACAATAACATAGGTTCATAACATTAAATACTCTTACAGTAAATGAAACATAGCTGAAAACGAAGTAGTTCCTCTTCAACATTATTCATTGCGTTGCATTGATACATTCCACTTTTTACTCTCTCCAACAGGCAAAAATTGCAGTTTCCTTTGCAAAACGAAGTAGTTCCTCTTACAAGCAAACATTTACAAAATTTCCCAGGGGAAAAAGCCCTTTCTTCTTATCACTTTCGAATATTTAAACTACAACTACTGAGTGCTTCGTTTTCCTCCCCTGACGCCTCGTCTGTCAGTTTCTTCAATGCTTCATATTCTGATCTTTTGTCAGTAGGCGATCATGAAACACTTGGTAACGGATCAGTTTCTGGGATCATGCCTTTTCATCCTCCACCCGCCTCGCTTCAGTCATACCTCCGCCAAGCGGGTTAATCTTTCTTCTTATCGTGGTAGATTGACCGGTCTCCTATAAACTACCTGCAGTCAATTCACGAGCATGGTTCAACAACAAATATTATCAATTAACCACCATCTTACAAGGAAACGGCCGGGTGCACCACATTCGGGCCTGGCAAAATATCCTATGGTCACCGGCGGGAAAAACAAGTCGACGGCCAGAAGGAAGCGAGCCCGGGGGCCAGAAGGATCTGCCAGCCGTAACGTCGGGCGAGGCTTAATTCGCAGCCAAGCGAAAAGCGGGCAGGATATGCCATAAATCGGACGTCGAACGGTTTGTAGTTTCGAAAACCGGAAGACTCTAGGAGCCGCAACGGTAGAGGAGGGAATTTAGAGGATACGCGGAGCGGACAGGAAACTTAGTCGGTCATAGGAAGACACTCAGATCGGGAGCAGAAGAGATCACCCAGCCGCAAGGGCGGATGAGGAGAGGCTACGGGCAAGCGATCAAAGGCTAAAATGGATCGGGAATCGAGTGGGTTCAGACTTCGGACGAAGAAAAGATCTTGGAGCCACCACGGCGGAGAGGTTAAGACTTTGCAGCTTCCTACCCAGCAGCAAAATGAGGCCCGATTACGGGAAAACCCAAAGGTTTGATCAGCGTTAACAACCAAAGTCGTTTTCTTCGCAAAGGCTGCCCTGAAGAACAAAATCTTACTTCTTCCTCTTTATGACCAGAAATCCACGACTTAACTGAAAATGAACATAGCATGAATAACCTGCTGGCATCCAATCTTCAAAGTAAAACGAAAGAGGATATGTTTGAGAGACTCAAGCAATTTAACGATCCAACCAGGCAAAAAGATGAGGAGGGGCCCAGAATTTAAATAAGAATAAATTTGGGGAGGGTAGTTGCGGCAGCAACAACTGGCGATTTCCTGGTGAACCTAGATCTCTGGGTGATTTTAATTTGAGCAACAGACTGTTTAACCATAATGCTTCTAATGAATTCTTCCAGCCATATGGATTCCTCAACCAATAGAAGTGTGTACCTTAATCATTGATGATAGTCCCTTTGGGGAAAGTGGAAACTGAAACCTTCAAGTCTAGATAACTCTGTTGGGGCCAGAGGATGAGTTTCATTATTACCTCTGTCTTCATGTAGTTAACAACGTGAACACCACAGGATCACAGCAGATAGTAAACAACAGTATTCGTTTGTTCCTCGTTCCCAGGCCATTTTAACACTCTTGTGCTTTTGGACTTTTGTCCCTTTCATTTGAGTCTTTCTGTGCGCCTTTCTTACTGAATTTTAATTTAGGATCCTCTATCCCATAGTGTCCTTTTGTGTGAGTGGTATATTTTAAGCTTCATCTCACGGACGGAGAGGATCTTTTGGCCTTAAGTACTTATGATTCAGCACTTGCTTTGATTTATGATGCTTTTATAGAAGTATTGACTCTTTATTTGTCTTTTGGCATTCTTCTCTTGGCGTGGGATCATTTATATTTAATACACTGTTCACCCTGCTTCTTTTCGTGGGTCCTTTACTATTGCTCCTTAGACATTTCAAGTGTGATATGGATGGAACCCCGACATAGTACTCCAGACTCCTCGAATCCAGTTTAATTCACAGGGGTTAAGTGGGACTTCAATGCATACAACATTTTATTCGAGAAACTGTTTGGCTGAAAGAACTCTTTTAGCAACACACAAGCTGACACTCAACATGTTTGCTATTCCCAAAAACCTTAATTTCCTCCAGACAACCACAAGTTCATTCCCCTTATTGAAAATCAAAACTAAAATTAAATAAAATGAAAGCATGACTTGAAAACAGCTCTACAGCTTATTTATATACAAGGCAGAAAAAATCAAAGACACTTAAGAAAAGTAAGGCTTGAGAACCAAACCATTAACTGGCAAGTTCTCCTCCCATCCCTGTAAATCTTGCAGCTTATAAGTAGCAGGGCCAAGTTTGGCTACAATCTGAAAGGGACCTACCCATAACTGCTGGAATTTGGTATGCTTTCCTTTCTCATCATGGGGGTGGTCCCATTTGAGGACTAAGTCTCCTACTTCAAAGTCTTTTTTCCCATCTTTATGCTTGTCAAACCATCTCTTAACTGACTCTTGCTGTTGTTTAAAATGTTCTCTAGCCTTGGATCTGGCCTCTTCTGCTTTTAGGAGATTACATATTCTCATTTGTAGGACTTCATCCTCCGACCCCCTAGACTCTTGGGCTAGTATGGAAGCTGGTAGCATGAGATTGGGAGGCAGGATAGCTTCTTTACCGTACACAAGGGTATAGGGTGACACTCCTATTGCAAACTTGGGGGTGACTCTATCAGCCCACAGGGCATTGGGTAAGGCTGAGTGCCAACTTTGCTGGTTCTCTATTACGGTCTTCTTCAGGATTCTAATGAGGTTTTTATTGGAGGATTCAGCCAGGCCATTCCCTTGCGGATAGTAGTTAGTAGAATAATGTAATTTTATCCCTTTATCATGAGAAAATAATGTCAATTTAATTGATGAAAAGTATTTAGCATTATCAAAAACTACTGAAATTGGAACTCCAAACCTGGTCATGATATGATCTTATAAGAAGCTGATGACTTCGTCCTCGTTGATCTTGCTCAATGGGATGGCTTCGACCCAGCGGGTGAAATAATCAGTCGCAGTAAGAATGTACTTGTGCAGCAGGGAAGAATTTGGTTTTATTTCCCCGATAATGTCTAGCCCCCATTGTTCAAATGGTTCTGTGATCATAACAGGCTTTAGGGGTGCGGCTGCTTTGGGCTGTCTTCCACCACACCTTTGGCAAATATCACATTTCCTGACATGTGCATGTGCATCCTTGAAGAGTGTAGGCCAATAGTAACCATCTCTAAGGATTTTGTGGGCTGTAGTGTCGCCGGAATAATGTCCCCCAGCCGGACCGTCATGTAATTCTGTCATTACTTTCTTTGCATCTTCCTTTTCTAAACACCTAAGAAGAATCCCATCATAATTCTTTCTGAATAACACTCCTTTAACAAGATGATAGCAGGCTAATTTGAGACGCAGAGCTCTTCTTTGTTTGGAATTCCAATGTTCTGGTAATATCCCCGACTGTAAGTAATGCACAAAGTCCCTATACCAGGACTCAGGAGCTGTAAACAGAGGGCATACATCCATTACATGCAATTCGGCTTCCTCCTCCCAGGCTTGTTCTTCGTTGTTTCTACTTCCAGTCATCAATTTGCCATTAGAGTAATTTTGGGGTCCAAAATGGGCCTCCTAAGGAAAATAATAAAATAATAGTTAAAATAATAAAATAATATTGATTAATTTTGGAGGAAGAAATACAAAAACTACTTTTTGTGTTCGTATTTTCGACATATCTCCCTGTGATTTTACTCAAATTTCAATCAGGAGAGCTCGTTGGATGCAGAATTTGATTCTGCATCCAACGAGTACCCACACTGCATACTTTTGATGGACCCTGCTACCCCAAAAACAAGAAATACCTGAA
>LPNX011204830.1:186404-204332 GCA_001517045.1 Pseudotsuga menziesii
CTAAAAAGCTTTACTGCCTTAAATATTGCGTAAGCCTGCTTATCAATGGCTGGGTAGTTTAATTCAGCCCCTTGAAGCCCAATGCTCATGAAAGAGATTGGGAATTCATCACCCCCATCCTCCTTTTGCATAAGCATGGATGCCAATGAATCATCGGATGCAAATGTGTACATAATGAAGTCTTTATCAAAGTCTGGACTTTTCAGGGAGGGCGCATGGGCAACATCAGTCTTGATTTTGTTGAAAGCAGTCTTTTCAGTTTCAGTCCACTTGAACTGTGCATTTTGCTTGACCATCTACTGCAGTGGCTTGACAGTCTGAGCAAAATCGGGCACAAACCTTCATACGAAATTTATTGTCCCCATGAAGGATTGCATTCCCTTTTTATTATGGGGCATAGGGATTTGTTCAATGGCCTTGATTCTTTCTGGGTCTATATATATACCTCTCTTTCAAACTATATGCCCTAGCAATTTTCCTTCTGTGACCGCGAATATGCACTTCTTAGGATTGAGGGAAATGCCATACTTCCGACAGCGCTCGAAAATTTGCTTCAGGTGGAATGCATGCTCCCCTCTTTTCTTCAAAAATATTGTGATATCATCAAGGTAGACAACCACACTTCGTCCAATGAGTCCACGGAAAGCTATGTCCATGGCTCTCTGAAATGTCGCGCTAGCATTAATCAGTCCAAAAGGAATTCTTCTATATGCGAAAGTTCCCCGTTTAGTTCTGAACGTTGTCTTCAATCTATCTTTCTTGGCCACTAACACTTGGTTGTAGCCAGAGAATCCGTCTAACAATGAAAACAATTCAGAACCCGAAACCATCTGTAGCAATTGCTCCATGGGAGGCACCGGATAGTTGTCTTTGTCCGAGGCGCGATTTAAGTTTCTGAAGTCCATGCACAGTCTGATTTCTCCCGACTTTTTCCTGACCGGCACCAAATTTGACACCCACTCTGAGTGTCGGACTTTAAAAATAATCCTAGCGTCCAGCAGTTTTTTCACCTCGCTTTGAATCAGTGGCTCCAACTTGGGGTGCATCTTCCTTAACGACTGCTGATATGGTTTGACACCTACTCTAATAGGGATGATATGCTTAATAATGCTGGTGTCGTAGGTCTTCAAATCTGCGTATGTCCAGGCAAAGACATCTCTGTACTGCTTGAACAAACTGACAAACCTATCCCTTTCGGCAGGTGAACAGCATTTGCCGAGGTTCATGAACTTAGGATCCGTCTCAGTCCCCAGGTTTACCAGTTCGAACTGTAGAGTTGAACTGTGCGTCTTCACATTAGCGGGTCTTCTAAACTTTTCGTTCAAGTCAAACATCTTTTCTAACGTTCTGACCCCTTTGGGAATGAAATTGTCATATTTTATCTCAGCCTGATGTTCCTCATCGTCGATAATGGCCCCTTTAAAGGTTTCATCATTAGTCAAGCATTCGATTATTTGTTGATCATCGTCAAATACTCGCAAATTGGTGATCATGTCGGGTACTGATGGCCTGAAAAGTAATTCAATAGAGCACTTGTTATTAGTGGGAACCAGCTGGGCAGCTGATGTGGCCAAAAGATCAGCGGCCGCGTTTTTTATTCTTGGGATTGAAACAATATTGAATGCATGAAAACATTTAAGCAAATCCCATACCTCGCTTTGGTAAGCTTTCAAATGGGGGGAAACACAATGTATTTGATTTCTTATTTTCTTTACAACTATTTCTGAATCCCCAAAAACTTTTAAATTACTAACCTTTAGCTCAATCGCTTTCTTGAGTCCCTGCAGTAGTGCTTCATACTCAGCCGTATTGTTAGTACACTCAAACGCTAATCTATAGGACAAGAAGTGCTTATTTTTTTGTGGATCAATGAGGATGCAGCCGGCCCCTGACCCTTCTAATGTTTTAGATCCATCAAAAAATAAAGTCCAAAAAACATTATCTACTGAAAAAGAATCTACTTCTACTGCTAAATCTACTATTTTACAATCAAACTCATCAGCCTGCGAGAAACGAAGGGGTTCAGGCTGGGTGTTAGATATGTTGCTAGTCTCTTTCGCTTGATAGTTCCCTGGTTCCAGTTCGAGAAAGTAGTTTCCCAACACAGGTTCGACTGGTATATTCTTCTCATCCAGTTGGGTAACATTGTACTTCATGTGAGGCTCCCTCAAAACCTTAATCTGATTGGGGCTTCCTTTGTACGGCAACCACAGGTGTGACCAATCTGAGGTGAAATATCCATTCAATTTAGCTGACCAATCTCTGCTCAGGACCAGGCCATAAGCGTCTGGTATATCAGCCACCACAATGTTGATAACTTGGCATACTTTGTCATTTGATGCCAGATGAATTAGAACGTCCTCCATTTCACCAATTACCTTAACGTCTGTCCTGTCCAATTGCACCACCCTCCATGTGGTTGGCTTAAACTACCCATTGATTTTCTTACATACTGATACGGGCATAACATTAATTGACGCCCCTGAGTCTACTAGACAATTGTGAACGTTATGATTAAAAATTTTAGATGTCAGGAGGAAAGGTGGATGTTTAGTTTTAGACTTACCTCCAGTGCTAGCTTCTCTAATTTCCTCTTCGTCCAGAGGCTGATTGACAGCGGGTTGCTCCTCTTCTGATGTTTCTAGTGCTTTCAACAGATTTTCCTTTTGCTGAGGTACTTTGCACATTTCCAACAGCGGGACGTTTGCCTTTATCTTTTTTAAATCTTCGACAACGTCATATTCAAGCTGCTATTTAATGGACAAAGATTTATCAGCACTCACCTTCTCTTCGTTTGGCTTGGGCAATATTCTGTTCTGCTCAGGACTTTGACTGGTAATAGTGAATTCCGGAACCTTATCAGTCAAGGATTTATCTTGAAATTTCTTCTTGACGTTTCTTTGCAGCCTTCTGATATTTGGGAGTAAGAGACTGTCATCACTAATCGTCCCTTGACTTCTGGTTGTCACGTTAGCCTCCCTGACATCTTTGTGTTTTTTAGTGATATCTTCTTCTGCATCGAGTAGGGAGATCGAAATCCATAATGCCATAGTTTCTTCTTCCTGTTCTTTTGTAGAAGTAGAAGCAGCACTTTCTTTCCTATCATCATCATCTTCTTCTGTTAGTCTTGAATCCAACATCTGATTCATGACTAACGTCATTGAATTTATCCATTGTGGGCAGCTCTTTTCAGAGTGAGGCTGCTGATGAAAGGTGCAGAAATTTTCCATCCCTATCTCTGTCAGGTTCATAGACGCAGTATTGTGAGGAGGAGGTTGGGACTGATTGTTTTCCTCCCTTTTCTTATAATAAGACCTATAGAACTTCTGTGTTTCCTTCTCTTTTTCCAAGTCGGTGATCTTATTAGACAGCTTTTGCATCATTTTGGCCATACTTTCATAATCTGGTGCTTTCTCCTCTTTAGGTTTAGTGAACAATAAAGTTTTCCTTCTCTCTCCTGTTTGTTCCGGGTAATCTTCAATACTCTCTCTTTCAGCCACCACCACTTCTGCTTCTTCATAGGTTTCTGTCAGAGTAGGCTTGGCCCTGCCTTTCGCAAACATGGCCAGATCAGGACCCAGAGCTGAAGTATAGTATTCAATCAGTACTTTGTCTGAAGGCTTATCTGTTTCAGAGAAATTTTTAAGATATGCTGCAAACCTTTGTGTGAAACTGTGCACTTTTTCTTTTTTTTCTTTCTTTAATGCACACAGTCCTTTCATGAGGGCAGCGTGAGTCTTTTGGACTGCATACTTGCTCCTGAACATTCTTTCGAAGGTATCCCAGTCTGGAATAGAGTTGGCAGGCAAACCAAAATACCATGAGGCCGCAGCTCCTTTGAGGGTATGCGGAAATAGTCTACACACCACATCTTCATGTTCCCCAGCCCTCAGACCTTCTATTGCCAAGTAGAAACTTTGTAGATGATCATCTACTAGGATCTTCTCATTGGGGTAAAATTTAGGCAGTAACTTCTCAAAGGCTTGAGGTAGGTCATGCAAAGGCGGGGTCAGATTTAGAGGTGACCTGGCTTTCCAAGCTGGCGGTGGATTTGGTGGATTAGGTGGAGATTGATTCGTGTTAATGCCGGCCATGAGTTGAGGCGAAGAGTGCGGAGGGGAACCAACCAGAGTGTGAGGAGGAGAGCTGTGAGGGGTGTCTGGGCCTACTTGGTTCAAAGGCAATTCAACTTCCTGTAAGGCGGTTTCCACAAGTTCTTCCCAGTCTCCAACCAACAGTGAATCTTCTACTATAGGACGGTCTTTCCTCTTGTACTCTCTTCTAGGAAACTCGTGGATAATCGACAACCCTCCAATCTTCTTTACGTAAGCACGGGTATGTCTTCTCAGGTCGTTAACAATTTTGTTGCGAACAGAATATAGATGTTCCCTGTTTTCTTCTTCCGGAATTGGATTATGTGGTCCACTACTTTCAAAACTGTAACCAGCGGAATAATCTCGGTAAAACGGGTTTCCTCGGCCGGACATGCACTGGCAGCCCTCCTTCTAGCGCCAAAATTGTTGAGGCCTAGAAATTCGCAGGAGGCAACAATAAGGGATTCTCCCCAATCAACGTTCCCAACTAGTCCATTGACTGTTTGGAATAGGGAATCCGTCCGGTTTGCGGTCCGGCTACCACGGGTCAAGAAACAAAACAAAGGATTTACTGGTTGCGGCCCGACCCACCGAGTTTTTGTATTTTGACTTTAAGAAATGAGATGCAAGTGCCTAACTAAATGCAGGGCGATCAAGGTGCAGGGAGCGGTCACATTGTGATGCGCAGGTTCTTACCTATCGTCTTATGCTCACAAGCAGCCAAATCAGTTATAAAAGCAACAACTAACTATCTTAACTATCCCTAGGTAGCAAGGTTATCATTTTGGGTGAGCAATACATTTTGCACATGCATTATGAAGAATCACAGGTAGCTGATATTTCCTTCAAGACACATGAACACTTCAAGATATTCAAATAACCAGATAGCCGATCATTTTATAATAACATTCATTGCTCACAGTGAAATCAATATCCCCAAAACTACTGAAGAACATTCAACAAGAACATAGGTTCATAACATTAAATACTCTTATAGTAAATGAAACATAGCTGAAAACGAAGTAGTTCCTCTTCAACATTATTCATTGCGTTGCATTGATACATTCCACTTTTTACTCTCTCCAACAGGCAAAAATTGCAGTTTCCTTTGCAAAACGAAGTAGTTCCTCTTACAAGCAAACATTTACAAAATTTCCTAGGGGAAAAATCCCTTTCTTCTTATCACTTTCGAATATTTAAACTACAACTACTGAGTGCTTCGTTTTCCTCCCCTGACGCCTCGTCTGTTAGTTTCTTCAACGCTTCATATTTCGATCTTTTGTCAATAGGCGATCATGAAACACTTGGTAACTGATCAGTTTCTGGGATCATGCCTTTTCATCCTCCACCTGCCTCGCTTCAGTCATACCTCCGCCAAGCGGGTTAATCTTTCTTCTTATCGTGGTAGATTGATCGGTCTCCTATAAACTGCCTGCAATCAATTCACGAGCATAGTTCAACAACAAATATTATCAATTAACCACCATCTTACAAAGAAACGGCCGGGTGCACCACATTTGGGCCTGGAAAAATATCCTATGGTCACCAGCGGGAAAAACAAGTCGGCGGTCAGAAGGAAGCGAGCCCGGGGGCCAGAAGGATCTGCCAGCCGTAACGCCGGGTGATGCTTAATTCACAGCCAAGCGAAAAGCGGGCGGGATATGCCATAAATCGGACGTCGGACGGTTTGTAGTTTCGGAAACCGGAAGACTCTAGGAGCCGCAACGGTAGAGGAGGGAATTTAGAGGATACGTGGAGCGGACGGGAAACTTAGTCGGTCATAGGAAGACACTCAGATCGGGAGCGGAAGAGATCACCCAACCGCAACAGCGGAGGAGGAGAGGCTACGGGCAAGCGATCGAAGGCTAAAATGGATCGGGCGTCGGGTGGGTTCAGACTTCAGACGAAGAAAATATCTTGGAGCCGCAATGGTGGAGAGGTTAAGACTTTGCAGCTTCCGACCCAGCAACAAAATGAGGCCCGATTACGGGAAAACCCAAAGGTTTGAGCAGCGTTAACAACCAAAGTCGTTTTCTTCGCAAAGGCTGCCCTGAAGAACAAAATCTTACTTCTACTTCTTTACGACCATAAATCCATGACTTAACTGAAAATGAACATAGCATGAATAACCTGCTGGCATCCAATCTTCAAAGTAAAACAAAAATAGGATATGTCCGAGAGACTCAAGCAATTTAACGATCCAACCAGGCAAAAAGATGAGGAGGGGCCCAGAATTTAAATAAGAATAAATTTGGGGAGGGCAGTTGCGGCAGCAACACGTATGTTTGCAAATTTTTCTCTTAAAATATTTTAAATGTATTTTTCAACTAATCGTATTCCTTAGAAGCTTAAGCTTTTCTTATAGAGCTTACCTATGTTCCTATACTGTATTAAATCATCACATATTTCCATTTGAAACTCTATTTTAAAGAATACCTACATTTAAAACTATATTCCATTAACAAAGTTAAACAATGGTTTTTAAGGAAGGAATTACCAAGTAAACAACAAATCGAATAACCCCAATAAGAAATCAAAGAATATAATTGCTAAACAAATGAGATTGCAGACAGATGCCTAGAATATCTCAATTATACATAGTGGAGTCGAGAGGCTTTTTTACTCAAATATCTAGATTGTGAATCCTCGGATCAATGTGTTATCTTAGATTTAAACAATTACATGAATGTTTTTGATTGAGTAAGCATACCCATTTTATAACCAAAACAAATCTTAGATTCATTTATAAACAAATCAACACATGTCAGTTTGTAGATCCATATCATAGATATAACAAACATATATATTTAATTACAAAGTAAAACAAAATCAGTCTTAAATGCACATTCTATATTCATGGGTATCCATACCTCGTGATACATGGCTCTTTCCAAATGGTATTCAACACAATTGAGTCTCAAAAGAAAATAACATTCAAATTTTATCAACAAGTTTCCAACTGATAAAGATATGGTGGTTTTAAACCCATTAAATGACATACATAGTTAAGAATAAACAAAATGTACATCTAGTTAGGATGGCATGGTAACACTTTAAAACTCAAGAGGTTGCAAATCCTTTTCCCTGAGCTAGAATAGAGCCATAAGGGTTTAAATAAAATATTTTAACTTGTCTTCGCAGTAGTGGCGAAATCCTTATCCACTTGTGGTCTAGGAACCCAGCGGGGAACCACTATAATCTATTTTTTATTGATCCATACCAGTTGGTTGTCAGTGGATCCATCTATGTAGACCGAGCACAACCATGTTGTGGGATACATGCACATCAAACAACTAAGTAGTGTTAATATGATTACTAGTAACAAAAGATAAGACTACTTTCATTCTATTTAAACAGAGTGGGAGGAATGTCCTCACCTTTGGCAGGGAAGAAGAAGGCTTGAGAGGAGGTGACCATGTCGGTGCTCTCTCAAGGTCAGGCTTAACAACATGCATTCCATTATATACACGATTAAAGATGTGTATTGCAACCTGAAACCCAACATTTTGAGGAAGGAAAAGCTTGGCATAATAAAACCCTTACCTGGCCAAACATAGCACGGGCTTGAAGCTTGATGCTAGGTTTGTTTGGAATCTTCTATAGCCACCAAATACACCTACGCATTAAAAGAATAAAGTTAGATCCTCCCATAGAAAACAATTTGAACAAGCATTGAAACTCTCAGTTTGAGACTTACTTTTTAAGACGAACGCAGAGAGGGCCAGGGGTCGTCTCTTCTTGTTTTCCACTTATCTCTCCTCTTCCTACACGAAGACAAAGAATCGTGAGTTAGAATCTAAACTTGTTTTAATTTATTTAAAACCTATAACAAAAGAAGAAAAACAACAAGAAATTATGGGTTGGACCTTAACTCTCTTACCTAGAAAAAGGTGTGGCAGGCTGCAAGCCTTCGCAAAAGCTTGAAGAAGGATTTGTTTCCTTTCCTAAAAGAGACAAACGATATAGGTCTAGGTTGTAATGGTGGTTGCTTCACTGATAAAAACCTTTAAGAAAACCTCAGGAACAAGTAGAAAACTTTCATTAATAGATTGTGCATACGATTGGGAAAGAATGTGCAGTGCATCCATAAATGGTCGAGCTCTCTCCCATAAGAATAGTTACAGACCAAACCAATGCAGAATTAAAAGCCTCGGATGAAGCAAAAATATGTTTAAACCCTTGGAAAAACCTTGCGGGATATCATGACAAGTGGAGGGATGAGATCCCTCTCGAACCTTATTTGCATGCATTTAAACTTACTATTGAATGTGCCTAGCTACGTTGTCAACTCGCACCTAGGAAATATTTAATTCCATAAATCAAAACTTAATGTACACACTAGAAAACCCTTGTATCTCCTTTTTTCTTTGTAAAACAACCTTACAACATATCAAAATCTATGTGTAATGGCCAGGGTCGTAACTATGATGTTTGTCACCATAGTTCAAAACTCTTATTCAAAACTTTAACCAACACATGCGCCAAGGTTCCAATTCATATAGTCCTTTAATTAAAACTTTAAATATTAGCCCTTGACAACTTGTTGTAAGAGGGTGGAGGGTAAGCTAGGACTAGGCCTTAGATTTTAGGCTTAGGTCCTTAGCAACTCAACTTTAAATATTCATAAAAGCACTGAAAGCGTCACCTTGGTGAGTTGCTACAAGCTCCTCGTAATTCGAATACAATGCCACAAGTGGCTTAACCTATCCATGAAAACATTTAAACCAATGCAAATTAAGTTACATGCATAATTACTTATGACAACAGATTTAAGATGTTGTGACCAACATTTCCTTGTTACGACAATAGAAATAAATAAATAATAAAGTTAAAATAATTATTTTATTTTATTTTCTGGATTTTATAGGTTTGCGACAAAATGGTATCAGAGCATGGTTACAACACTTGGCCTGAACAAGCCCAACATTGAATTTGACAAAACAGAGAACTAACTTTATCTTGTTATGTTTTGACTCTCTTACGAACAGGAAGAGAAGAATAACCTTGTTTATTGTAGGAAATTATGCCAGATGTGGGAATGTCTATTGAAGAGGAATCACATCCTAGGAATCCAATAAACAATGAAGAAGGTAACAATGAAATAATGGGTAAACCTAAATAAAAGTAGGAACAATAACCTGTCTAAATTACAACAAACAGTTAAGGATCTAAGGGAAGGACTAAAATAGGTTAAATAAGATAACAAACGTATCCTAAAATCACAAGAGGAATGAAATAATATTTTTCTATCCAAACTACATAGTAATGAAAAGGAAAAAAACAAGGATCCAGAACTCAAGAAGGCAAAAAATATGCCTTACAAACGCAAGGTAAGGAAACTGGATTTTTCCAAACATGAGACTGAATCATCAAGTGAAGAATCAACAAAACATAATACTGAAAATAAAAATAAATATTCTATTGAAAGTAGTGATAGAAACCAAAAGAAAAAGAAATACAAATCTTATGAATAAATTTCGGGAGAATTCAAAAATATCAAACCACCTATGTTTAACGAAGAGATCAAGAAAGGAGAAGAAGCATAAGATTGGTTATCTGGAATGAAGAATTACTTTCATATTTATAACTAATTTGATGAATTATAGGAAAAAATGGCCATCTATAACTTAACGGGAAAATAAAATATCTAGTGGAAAGACATAAAGAAAGTAAAATGAATAAAATAACGTTATGTAACATGGAGAACCTTCAAGAAATATTTTAAACAAAAGTATCTCTTAGAAAAATATTACGAAGAAAAAGATAAATAATTTTATGAATTAAGATTAGGTGCCATGACCATGAAAGAGCTCTACGGTAAATTCTTAAGTTTACGTCATTATGTGCCTTATATCATTGACGAAAAACCAAAAATACCGTTCTTTCTCAGTAGTTTACCTCTTATGTTTAAAGAGAGGATTGAGTACGATAATCCGAAAACTCTTGAATAGGTAATGAGAAAAGAAAACTTTTGTTATGATCATAATATGAATAAAAGGGAAAACATACATAACTGGAAAACTGAAAGACGTGACAACTTTGATCCAAAATAAGAAAAATACTAAGTTTTATAAGAACACTCAAAATAACTATTTGGATATCAAGGGAATAACTATAAAATATTTAAGCTACTATACATAGTTACTTTCCTTGTAGGTGGTATGGACATCAATGTTCTTTGCATAAACTAACT
This sequence comes from Pseudotsuga menziesii, assembly GCA_001517045.1. NCBI lineage: Eukaryota > Viridiplantae > Streptophyta > Pinopsida > Pinales > Pinaceae > Pseudotsuga > Pseudotsuga menziesii. Next base: position 196,692 of record LPNX011204830.1, read on the forward strand.
AATGCAATATATTGAACATGTCTAGGAGCTGCAAATATATGTATTTTATATATTCATATTGGAAGCTCCCATCTTAGATGGAAAAATACATATTTTTAGTCCCCCAAACTTGTTCTTCTAAAATAAAGCATATTAGTAGGTGATAGTTTACTCTATAGTAGGAGGCTAGGATCATAACTCAGTTATACTAGAATAATGTCAGGGAGTTTCTTTCTCTTTAATGATGTGACTAGACTTTGGATTAGCCTGCATTCTAGGCTACATATGTGTGCAGTGTTGACGAGACAACGTGGAAGAAAAGTTTTTCTAGGACTAACTTTCATTCTTTATTTGGTTTATTTGGTCAGTATAGGTGTACAATAATAGTGATACTCATAAAAACAAATTCATATTCTCACAAGGAGCATTGGGATATTTATTTTGTCCCTTGAAACAAGGAAACTTGATCTATAGTGTTTGGCATTTACGTTGAATAGATGCATTGAAAAGAGTTAAAATCCCTTGTTTTAATTAGTTCTTTATTTGCAGAGGTAGACATATGTGCTAATTTTTTAATAACCTTGTAAATTCTTATCAGATTTGTTGTTATTTGTTGATTTTAATGTATTATTATCACAAATATGTAGCATGTAATATCATTTATCAAACTCCTTGTTAGGGATATGATTACTATTGGTAGTTATGTTTCTAAGAGAAGTAAAATATGCCCTCCATCAGATCTCTATGTCTAGGCATAATATTGTTGAACAATTACATGCAGGATGCCTTTTATAGTTGGCATGTGTTTTATCTTAAATGAGGCCTTTTGCAAATTTGTTTGATGATGAAACAACCCTTGTCTTTGTTCTTTATTGTTTCCATAATACATATGGTATAATCCATCCTCTTTTAATTATTATACCCTTGCCATGGAATATGCAATCATTTTCAAATGTCCCCAATTATTAAAGGCTTTCTAGCTCAATGGAAGAGCGTCTACCTTACAAGCAAGAGGTTGGTGTTTTGATTCCTCCTTTCCCTAATGATATTGCAATATTGGTATTTTAAATAAAATATATTTTATTATAATTTATTATGGCTCTAAGGGGGGTTTCAAACCTACCTCGTATGTTGCTACGAGGGGGGTTTCAAACTGTCTTTATATGTTGGTACGAGGGGGGGTCGAAACTTCCCTTGTATGTTACAACGCGGGGGGTTTATATACCCACCTGTAAGTTTATATGAGGAGGGTTAATAACCTCCCCCAAAGGTCTATATAGAGTTTTAGGGGGGGATTTCTAACCGCCTCTATCGATACCTATGAGGGGGGTTTATAACCACCCCCAAATTTTTGTAATGAATAGTTTTAGGGGGGTTTTTAACTGCCCTGAAAAGTCACTTTTAGAATCTGTTTTTATCTCTTCTAGAACCTCCCTTAAAAGTCCAAACTTTTAGCATCAGTGCTATTGGGGGGGTTTTGTTAAGAACACACCTAAAGGTTTATAAGATGGATTTTTAGGGGGGGTTTAGAACATCCCTTGTAAGAGCCTATGGGGGGGTTTGAAACTGCCCCCATAGGTACCTACGATGGGGCTTTGAAACCACCCCTGTAGGTACCTATGAGGGGGGTTTGTAACCTCCCCCAAAGGTTTGTAATAAGGATTATTTGTGTGTGGGGGGGGGTGTGTAACCACCCCCATAGGTATCTATGAGGGGGTTTAGAACCTCCCTTAAAAGTCACTTTTATGGTTGGTTTATAACCTCCCCCAAAATTTACTTTTAGGGGTGGTTTTGATCTCTTCCAAAACCACCCCTAAAAGTCCAAAATTTTAGCATCTGTGCTATTAGGGTGGGTTTTGTAAATATTGCCTCCAAATCCAAAATAGCCCCCAAAAGTGACTTTTGGAGGTGAAAGACAACCCCCCCTAAAATTCAAATTTGTTGTAGTGAATGGCACATATTTTATTGAATTCTGATGTGCCAAGTAAAAATTAGGGTAATTTTCCCAAAACTTGTTGATTTTGTATTTCTTAGAAGAGAAAACTTGTATGGCCTACCACACATCCAATATTTTAAATATAAATATGAATTTTTTTCTAGAAACATTGTGCTCCTTCTTCTTTCCAATACAACTATTGAAACTCAAATTGGATCTTTCAAAATTAAAATATAATAGTTTTACCGAAAACACATGTTGTTTGGACTAGCCAAAAGTCCTAACTTACATAAAGTGTATTTCAAAAAGCGTAGCATCCCAAAATATTAAATTTTGACACATATTACTATCACATATTTTTTTTGTGCCGTGAAAAAATTTAGATCTTGAAACTTTGTGAAAACCATATGTACCAAAAATTCCAAGATGACTTGTTTGAAGGAGCCAAACACTAGGATTAAAAAATAATTCTTCCCCTTTTTTGGATCAATAAAGATATTTAGTACCACTTGCAATATACTTACACCTATAAATTCAAAGAAAATACTGAAAAACACAAGAGAGAATAGATAAAACTAGAAAAATAATCCTTGTATGAAAGATATTTAAAAGAGAGAGTTATTGTGATACCCCAGTTGTTAAGCCCCGAACTTATGATCCTTCATGTGACTGATGTTCTTTTGCATTATGAACTTATAATATTTTATATGATTGTGGACTTATGCTCCTTTGAATGATTAATTTGATTAAGGAATTATGACTAATGTTTGATAACGTGACTTTGGACTTTAGCATTATTATTAATGTTAATGTTATTACTAGCATATTTGCTATCTTTGAATGTCGTTACTATTGATTAAATCAACAACTGGCTCAGCAACGGAAACTAAAAGAGTATGGGGGACAATGGATTCCACAAAGTGAGGGGGAGTGGGGACATCCCTAGCACCTGATAACTTATTGTTGGATTAAGTTTGTCCATCCCAATTCATATTTGCACCTTGGTGACATTAAATAATATTGGTCACCGAAACCTTGTACAAGGGACCCTCTTCTCAATATTTATAGACTATGGAGTTAATATTTCATATTTTGCACACATAAGTGGGCCCCTCTTTCCTAGGGTTCCCTCCTTGGGAATATATTCCCTCACATTTATGAGGCATTTTCCTAGTTTTTAGGGGTTGTAAGCTATTTTATAGCTTCCACTCTTACACTATGCATTTATGATCCTATTTTTGTGCTTCCGTGTTATTTATGAACCTATAGGATTCCTTATCTCGCCTATTTCTCCCTCCTTTATGTTTTGTAACCCCATTTATGCATTAGTGTTCCTCCATGTGCTCTTTATGGCTCCACTCCTTAGTTTTTGGTAACTCCTCCTTATGGTGCCAATTCAATAAAGGGAATATTTTCACTAAGACGCTACTCTACTAATTCAAGTTAAGTATCCATGATGAAGCTTAAACCTTACCTCTCTCAAATAGGATTTGATCACTTTGGGTTAGATTTTTCCTCCTTGTGTTATAAATTTATATGCTTTCTCCTTGTTGAAGTTAATCTTGAGCTTTAGACCATGTGACGTTTGCTATCTATCCATGTTAGGATTGTTGGAAGTATTGGGAGTGTATTGAAACTTAGATTTAGTCTATTTGTTTTCCCTTTTATTCCATTCTATCACTCTACTAGTCCAATTTCTCACACAGGAAGCCAGGAAATGGGAATGATGAGCTAGGTTATATCCCATAGGTAGTGGAGATGGACAGTAAAGTAGTAGTGGGAAGAATTGTGGTTCTCAGAAGAGGTAGTTCCGAGAGTTTCTATACTAAGTGTTCATCGACATGTGGATCCATGGTATTATATTGGTGGTGATTTTCTCAAGCAAGGAAGGATTGACGCTGTCTACAATTGGGAGGAAAATTGTCCTGCTGCAGCGAGTTTCCCATATCTTGAGATAAGTATTTCTCATATGATTCTATTTATGTTTTAACATATTATTATGATGATTATGTGCAAAGGTGTCTGAATTGAATTATATATGTGTTTTATTATTGTATTTCATAATCTAGTTACAAAAATAATGGACTCTATGGGATTCGAATCCAATATGATATTCATTATAATATTCTTTCTCTTCTTCAAAAACTGTAACTATGACTCTATGGTACTAGGAGGGTGCAACCATATTTTTTGGTTCACAATTATCCATTAATATTTATTCTTTGAGACATGTTCCATTGTCTCCGGGAAAACATTTCTAGTAAGGATATTCTTTCATTTCAACGAAAAATATTTCCAGATGACCAAGATATGTCCATTTTGGTCCAGGAGTTTTCCCAGCGCCAAGTCGAGCGCACCAATTGTTATATTGGAAATTTTCTATGCATGGATATGCTCCTATTTGGAGTTCTAATTTTTCATAATGTAATATGAATGTAATTTTAATTGATGGTTGTAGGTAGGCACCCTCGCAATGTAAAACATATTAGTGAAAAATGGTTGTAGGGGACAACCATTGGGAGGTGATTTTGTGGGATGTGATTGCAGCCAATGCCTTTTTCTTTGTTTTGGTTGTGGTGAGTTTGTAAGTTACATCCTATATATGTTTCTTGATGTTTGTTTTCCTTATTTTTTATCTTCACTGAACAACACCACAAACTAATTAAATATGCAAACAATTAATTGTTGGTTTTGGAGTCTAATCTTCCATATTCAGAGATGTTTATTGTTCAGTCATGTTTGTACCATAGTCTTACAGTACACTCGTCCCAGCTGGGCGGTGCGAGGCCCAGAGGTCCCTCAACAAGGGTTCGAGAGAAAATTCCCCGAAATAAATTTTGGGGGTGTTTGTTGGCCAATAGTTTGAGAACCCATAGTATTTTCCCATGGCAATACCCATATAAAAGAAAAGCATTGTAATATAACTGTGTATCATATTAGAGAATTGTAAAACAATATATGTGATTATGTGAGAGAGATTGTGAGAGTGTGAAGAGGAAGTGTAGTAGGGTTGTTGCAGGTTGTATCCCTTCATTTTGATGGATGGTATAATAATAAAGGACTGGAAATTTCTATGTGGATGTAGCCCATATTGGGTGAACCATGCTATATCTATGTCCCTCTTGTAATGTGTTTAATATTTGCATATGGTTTAATTGTTATTGCTCTACGATCATTTTTTTGTAACATTAATGACACAATACTTGAAAATTATAAACTATGTTTTTAATAATCTTTATGAAGTATAAGAATTTAATGTCGAACCTTAATTGCACTATAATAAATATGCACTAAATGTGATTATGAACTTAAATTTAATGTTGATATATTTTTTTAAGTGTTGATATTATTTACGTAAGGGCGACGAATTATTTAATTAATAAATGAAACCTTAGTGATGTTTATTAAATTTAGAACTTTAATTAATAATTTAATAGTTAGTTTTTATAACCTTATTAAACTGAAATTTAGAACCTTTTTACTTGTCATAAGGGTTGAGGACATTACAGTTATTTTCACTTGCCTCTTCAAGGAGGAAATATCCATAAGAAATGCTCCATATACAATCACACTTGACTTCATATTACATATTACTACTCTATATATAGTGCTTCAATATCCAAAAGCCTAATTACTTGTGGTCCCTCTATTAATGAGGGTCAACCACCTAGGGGCCTTTATTCAATAAGGAGACATGGTTTACATTAAGTCGCTACCCACTAGATATATAATGATACTTATAACATTATACATTATTGAATTATATAGTTTAAAGTAAGGCCCTAATAAAATTTCCTCAAATTAGAGAATAAGTAAGGCCCTAATAGATTTAATGTTTCATGCATAAAGTTGGTCAAAATTTGATAACAATGTACCACATATATAACAAATTAGAGATCATTCAATGGTGTAAATGAATTTAGAGATCATTTAATGACACTTTTTTTTTAATTATTCAATCATTAAACTTGTAATTTGTAGAGTCCAAAATATGGCCTACATAAGATGTAACACAAAGACTAAAATAAAATTTTAACATTGTAATTATAATTAAAACACTTTCACACACAAGTTGCAAGTGATTATAGTATTATTTTTATCTCTTATCTTTTTATGACATGCTTCTCTACATGAAAGGTGTAACTTTATTTATAATAATGATGTTATTTTTTTCTTAAACAAAAACTATAAATCGCTTTGAAATCGCTCTTCATTAATAACAATAATAACAATTATAGATCAACAATATGGTAGTAGTAGGGGTGAAATTCAACTGGGATGTGTTGGAGAAGCACAAGAGGGATTCGATTTTAGAAAAATAATTGTCTTACAACCTTCTTGGAATTTGGTTTTCTTGTAAACCCAGTTAATTTGTGTAATTAAAAAATTTAGATGTTATTGGGACACAAAACAAAATTAATCCATGATTTTCCTAACAATAAAATCGCTTCACGGGAATATGGATTCTATATAGAGGGGATTACAGAGGATGAGGAGACTACAAAAGAATGCATGGGCACAAACTACTATGGGACAAAGAGAATAACCAAAGCTATGATTCCACTTATAAAACCTTCTACAACTGGACCAAGTATAGTCAATGTGTCCTTTTCATTAGGACTACTTGGGGTATAAATAACTAACAGATTATTCTCCATAATCCTTTTATTGTCTACCTAATGTCAAAACTTGATCTTTTTTATTATTATTGGTTGATGTTGAGAAGCGATACATTGCAAAGACAATTGGTAGGAATTGAAAACATTAGTGAAGAGGTTATAGATTGCATTGTGAGGAAGTTCATGGAGGATCTTAAGAGTGGTGAAGACAACGGGTGGCATGCTAGGTTTCCAACATATTATGTATTGAAAGTGGCTTTGAATGCATACACTCATCTTCTAGCTTGGGAACTAGGTGGAAAGACATGTGTTAACAATGTGCATCTAGGATATGTCAAGACTTCCATGACATTCAACAATGGGGATATTGCATGTGTTGAAGGAGAAGAAAATGTAGTGAGAGTGGCTTTGGTCCCACCTAGTGAACCTTCTGGACAAAACTTTCCGCAAACATAAATTGATCCCTTCTAAATTATCTCATGTTTTGTTTGATTCAACATTCAATTTGTGACTAAATAATGGTATGTTGCACTGTTAAGTTCATATTTGTTGTAGTTATGAGCTCCTGGGATTTGTGATATTGAAATAATTACAATAACATGTACATAATAAAAAGACACACGGGAGAAATATTTCCCCACCATAGCTTACGACAACCTAAATCAAAATCGAGCATCCTTACTAAAATTATTTCACATGACACATCCATACTATGTTGTAATTTTGATCATATATACTTTCCCGGATGAGACTTAGTGGTGGTACTAGCAGTATAAATGGTAGTGTGATCAGGATCCATAATATGAATGCCCACTCTATGATGTAGATGCTTCTCCTCCTCTTGTTTCCCTTTGTTCTCACCTTTTGTTACATGTTTTCTCATTTTCTCCTCTACTTCTTTTGCTTCCTTCCAATGGTGTGTGATCTCTCTTTGTCCCTTGCTATGGGCATTACTTTTATGCATTTGTATCATAGAATCATATATAAAGTTATAAACATTAAAATTTCAATTAGTTTGATGTGTGTATGTGTGTGTGTGTGTGTGTGTGTGTGTGTGTGTGTGTGCGTGCGTGCGTGCGTGCGTGCGTGCGTGCGTGCGTGCGTGCG
>LPNX011204830.1:204630-229230 GCA_001517045.1 Pseudotsuga menziesii
AGAAACCTTGAATTATAGATGAGAGAGTTCATAATTGTAAAAGAGAGTGTCTTGCATTTGAAACAAGGAATAATAAAAATATAAAAGAAATAATAGTATTTAAATAAAAATAAACATAAGCATTTGCATTCTCAATGTCGGGAAGTCTATAAGGAGATCCTCCCCTCTATTACTAAAATCGAATACTTGGTGGAGATCATTTTTGTGAGAGGGAACCTATCTATCCTTCCTCCAACTATAATGTAATCATAATGTAACCATATCTTCTTGCAGTTTTTCTCTCAGCATGCACAGTCATTAAAAAAAAAACATATTTGGATTGGATGGTGTTGTCATTGTGTGAGAAGAGAATAATAGTTGATGCATCTCAACATCATTAGCACCGGCAGAATCTATGCATGAATATTGACATCCATCAGCATCATTCTCTGAATGATTCCAACTACTACACGCCTTTGGAATATGTGTGTCAATTACAGTTTATCTCTAAATCTATTTACTATCAGTTTCCATTGGGATTTATGTCAATTAGGCATCCTTAAAAAACAATCAAGACAACATTCCCTCTGCATTGACTAGATGACTGAGTGAATTAATGGTAGATTCATTTTGCAATAATCCTAATCCAATCAATCTAACAAACCCGCGACTGTGATGATGAAAACATGATGTCAATTGTCCATCAACCATTTGAACACGACTTTCTTATATATATATATAAAATCCAAACATGACTTATATGTATGTGTGGGTGTATATATATATAATTTGGTAATCCTATCAATATTATTTACAATGGATTATGATTGTCATGGAATTAACTCAACAGATAAATCTTCCATAAATGATTATCAATTTTAACTACATTATTTCCAACCCTTTGTACTAATAAATCCTCCAGTTTGATTTCCTTCACAACAAACAAACGACAGGGAAAGAAATACTTATTTCAAACACTGTAATGCTAAGACAATAGTTTTAGAATTTAAGAAAAAATAAATAATGTAGATTGGAAAATCCGTGATGAAAAAACAAAAGAGAAAGTGTTCAAATCCCATGTCATGGTCTTGCACGAACCTAATCTAGAAGATGTGAGGGCTAACCACTGAAAATATTAAAATAGACAAACATAGTTTACCAATCCACCTACACCTTCATAGGTGAAATTTGCATCTTCAAGATCAATAGATGATAATACATGCATCTTGACACACACTTGCATGCATGAATACAATGCATCGACTAAAACACAAGCAGTATGCACAATGCATCAAGGCAGTCACAATGCACTAAAATCATGGTTTGCACTTGAGATCAATTGCAAAGTGGTCTTCACAATGCACTGAGTTGTCAGGGGCATCAAGATCAACTCTACGAGGTTGCATTGTAAAAACTTTGGATAAAATATCAAAAACTATAACGTAAAAAGTTATGAAGAAAATGAATCATTCAATGCAATCTTTCATGCAGCAAATGTGGAATAATGTGAAAGCTCAAACTTCAACTAAATCAGCTAAAATTTTCCTACCTCCAGGGGGTCGAAAATACAAAACGAGGAAAACGTCAACCTCTGGAAACCAATCGCAATTTAAATTAATATGCTTTTAAAATGTATTTTTAATATAAAATATAGACAACAATGTTTAAACTACACTCCAACGAAAAATCAATCACTTACATACTGAACTAATATCATCAACCGAAAACTATATATGTCAAAGACATAACAAAAAGCTAATTCTTTTTCAAATTTCTTTTAACAAAATATTTTTCAACTAACTTAGTATATAAATATAAAATTGACGTATTTGATATCTTAACTTTTTATTAAAATTTAAAATTTAACAAAAGTTTAAAAACATATCACTTTACTATACCTTGGGACTTTTAAGTCATCACAAGCATCCCAATACATTTATATCGAAATAATGTAACTAAAACTAAACTTTCATAATCAACTTTTAACACAACTTTATTTTCACTTTTAACCTAAAAGTTCATAAATTTGTTATTAAAAAATTAAAAAAATTAGTTAATCTTACATCTTAACGACTTTTCCACAATACTTATTATGAATGAATGACTGCCACAAAAATCTTGAAATTTTCTACTTGGACCATTGACTTAATTATACATATTAAACAGATTTTATATCTATATTTTTTTTAATCATATATTCATATATTAGAAAATATACTTAATTAAGTTTTATATTGCATTTTAGTTGACATATTTTGAAAAAAAAAAAGGTATTTTAACACATTTTTAATTTTTATTAGTTATATTTTTTCTCTTTTTAAATTTGTTTTTTGTCATTTAAGAATGGATGTAATCTCTATTTGAAATATTGAAAAACATAAATTTCTACATAGTTTTATTTTAAAAAATTATCATCCACATTCATTATCATTCACACTCATACATAACATTTTATTTAATTAGTTCTATCTTTATTTAATTATTTATTAATATTTTATTCAATCGTTTTAATGCATATAATTAAATCTTAAAAATCTTATTAATGGACTTTTCTTTATGATTCTAAAATGTTGGATCAATTCCTTGATTATAGGTTGAGTATCCACTCACATTGTAGGTTGAGTATCCACTCACATTGGAGAGGATAAATTTATACACAAATTTATTCAAAAAAATCATTTGCAATGATGTACTAATATCAAGTCAATTCATAAAACGTGTAAAAGCAAAAATAAAGCTTTCTTATTACTTCTTTCCACAACACCTTTTATCCTACTTATTTCCATAAAACATTTTTCAACTAACTCAATATATAAAGTTCAAATCCGTTTTTGTGATGTTTGACATTTTAACTTTTTTTATTAAAATCCAAAAATGTGTAAAAGTTTCAAAAACATATCATCATATTATACCTAACATTTGTAAATTTATGTCTTCACGAGCATGATGCATTTACCTTAACCCAATTCATAGAAATAAGATAAACAAAAGATAAACTTTCAACTAACATTGTAGCTTACTTTTCCATAAAAATTTGATTGTACATTTTTCTTAACATGCGACAGAACTTTTTCAAGAAATATATTAGGGTGAGTGCACAAAGTTGAGGGACCTTTTAGATGCAATGGTGGAGTGAAGTCAATCACTCTTTATCCATAAAATAGAAAACACCCAAGCAACCTCGAACCTGTTAAGCCTAGTCCCAAGGCTTCCAACAAGTATGACAAGTAGGATAGTAGAGCAAAATGCACCTCTATTTTATTGAATCAAATCGCGCCTCCTTTTTAGTGAATAAAATCGTGCCCCTATTTTGTAAAACATTTTTTTGTTTAAAACGGGTCGAGCCCATCATTTTCGCCACATCGCAGCGTTGTTGGAGTTGGATGGAGTAGAACGCAAGTGGGCTAATGTGTTTTGGGTGTGCCAAAGCCATCCACCTCCACCTTTGGATCAACCTCCTCTTTGTGAAGTATTTTCCTCAATTCTTCTCATATTTTCCTCATTTCTTCTCATGATTTGTCTCCTAAATTCATTAATTTGTTTTCCCTAATTTGAAAAATTAAACCAAAATAAATTAATTTATGGCCAATGGAAACCAAAACCCCAATGGAATTGGCCAATGGAAACCAAAACACCAATTTAATCATAAAAATAAAATAATTTTGATTATTTACCAAAATTCATACCCAAAATTGGCATACCTAGACACAGGAGGCATTTTTTACTCTAGCTGAGATGGTATCTCGACACACGACCACTTTTGACTAGACAACGCCCTCTTCCTTTGCTGGGGTACAACCACTAGCTTCTAGTAGTACAGGAACATCTATTGGTGGGGACAGACCAACATCCCATCTACCTCAAATCGAGCCACATGTCTGCAAATCGTGTGGTCAACTTTGTTATGGTCCCGGACCAAGACATGGTACCTCTACGATGACTGGTGGTCAGGTAAGGACATTGTTAAAACTCTATTATTGTTCAATTTTCAATTTTTCCGTACTATATGTAACATATTAAAATATTCATAATATATGCAATATTTACTCTTGCACAAGATTGATGCCTCTAATGGGGGTGGTATTGCACCGGTGTGGTTGTACCCGAGGCCCAAACAACCACCATTCAGGTAATATTTAAACATTTTTCATTTTGTTAATGCATGTGTTAGTCTTGATTAATTTGTTAAATTGTCTAATATTTACAATTTTTGAAGTTGCAGGAACCCCACTTAGAACATGATCCTGGAGACATTGATCTCAGCAAAATATTCCAAGGTGGAATTTACGATTACTTGAAGAATGTACATACATGGTTAATGATTGAATATTGTTTGGATTATTTAAATTTCTTACTATACACTCCTTTATAGATTGCTAATATTTATAATTTTTAGGCTTCCAGATGCTATCAACATCTGAAGAGGTGAAATAAATTGATGGAAGCAGTCACTACCATGGGGGAGATATCTCCTAGGCAGGGGTAAGTATATTAAAACATGTTAGTTTTTCGGTACATATTATTCCATCCATTCAACTCTATGTCTAACTATGGTAACACTTTATGACTGCAGACATGATCGCAAATCCCTGCACCGCCTCTTTGGTCTGCATCTCCCCGTAGTCCAAACATAGATAAGGGGGTTGTTTACATCAGACAACCCTCTTCCTTGGAAGAGCGGGTGTGCATGAGGATCAACCTACTCGTCCCCTGGTAATGTACACACTTTCAATGGTGATTGTTGGTCAACTTTGAATTCACTTCACAACTAGTTTTTCTTAATGTTATTTTCGCATGTTTACAGCATCATGATGTAGATTCATCTGTGCCAGACCTTATTGGGGTTGTTGATGTTGCATTCAATGCTACATATACAATAGGGATAAGTCACACTCAGGTACATCTACTTGAATATTTGTAATTGTACAGTTCATTTGTATTGTTTATGTGGCATGCATGATGTCTAACTATTTTATCATTTGGTGAATGTAGCCACACGCTGGTCCATTAGTGCACATAACTAACGTTGATTTTCAACCTACGGATCCTCTTACAACTGAAGAGTCCTAGCCTCTTCCCCTAGAAATGGTTTTTTCGGTGAGATGTTCATTTTTTACATAATTGATTACTACTTTCTCATTCATGTACATGTTGATAATTCTTGAGATGATTGACATATTTTTTTTATTCGCAGAGAAACATTGTAGAGAGACTCTATAGAAGGAGGAGGACACCAGAGGAACCTACACCCCCAATGGATGCAGTGAGTCTTTGTTTTATGTACAATTAATTCATATTTTAAATTTTCAAACTTTGTTATTGTTGGACAGTACTAGTTCAGTTACCTGATCAAGAAATATTTTCATTGATTTGCAGTCGCCAGAGATGCACAGAGGTCGTTGAAAGAGGAAACAAGCATTAGGGTCTGGGAAAAACAAGAGAAAGTTAGAGTTTTGATGTGTTATTCCAAGACAAATATGTATTTTTATGTACAATATGGAGTTAGAATATAGGGGTTTGTTCCAAGACAGATGTACTTTTGTTTGCACATGTACATCAAATATTTTTTTGATACATGTACATTGACAGGCCATAGATGGGCCTTCTATTTTTGTATTATAACTTTCATGATATAAAAAATATTTCATATCAAGGCTCTTGAGATCTTCATGGTTCAGTATTTTAAGTGTTATTATACACATGTGGCCAAGAATGTTTCTATGTGTAATCTTCCCAATTTTTTATAGATTTTACGATTGCATTGAGATATCAGTTATAAATTTGAGAACAATGCACAATTACAATATTACGTAATGAAAAAAATGTACATTTCAATTGTTTTTTACCACGATTCAATTGTATATACAATGTTAAATTGTATTCACAAAGATGGAACATACCTAATACACATAAGCACCCAACACATCTAAGCATCTAATCCAACTAAGTGGAATACAAAATCACCTTACCCACATAACAACCTAACAGACTTTTAAAGGATGCACGAAGTTGACACACCTAAGTGATGCACCTGTGTGATCTACATATATAAAATTAGTGTTTGGCATGATGTCTTTCATCTAACGAATACATGGGATTCACAACAAGCCTAAAAGTATCTGATTATTATAAGGTTGATTCAAAATAATGGTTATGACTATGTCCTGCACATTATTTTATCATTTTGTTAATGTACATGGAATTTGATGAATGGCCTCGAGGAACAACTTTGGTAAAGACGAAAATTATGTGTGATTTTATTATAGTTTAAATTGATTAGAGAAGTACTATTTTGAATATTGTTTTATAAATTTATCTTTATGGAGTATTATTCGAAACATTCATAGTGTGAAGATATATATATATTGTAATAATGGCATAATAGGTTGGCTACTTGTTTCTAAACATAAACATGTTCCATTACATGGTTACTAACATAATGCCATTGTATCCTCCTACATTTCAGCATACAAATGCTCACATCTCTTGGATGACCAAGCTAAATTAATATGGGAAAAAACCTTCTTTCGAATTTCCATTCTCATGAATGATATTCAAGATCCTAAGATAAATTCACCTCCACATAGAGATTGACAACTCCTTTCGCCTTGATTAAAACAAAAACAAAGAATATTTCTTGCTTGACAATGATGGAAAATAAGTCAAGTTCAACACCTAAAAATAGGTAACAGAATTCTCAACAGCTACACATGGAATAATAGTTTGCAACAAGTATTTTTTCAAGAGGGAAAGATATACAATCACCTTCAAGCTGACCTCTATGTGCAAAAATTTCACATTCACTAACTGAGCAAAACCCTAGTTTCCAAAACTGAAAAAAATTGATCCCTTGTCCATGGACCCAGAGTAGAGGGCCACCCTAGCACTATCTCAATGTCCTGAATCCAACAGAGTTGATGGTTCGTCGATCCGAGCAATGACCATCATTCTATCGCATGTTGAATCCCACCTCCTACAAGATTTCAGGGGAACCTGTTGAATCCCTACCCGAGGCATAGAATGGAAACCGTGCATCAAAACGGGCTTCTGGTGGGTTAGGAAAGTGTTTTTAGGTAGGTTCCATTTGGGAATGCTAGCCAAATGTTCACGGTCAAGGAATTTGCAAAGCTGACCCCTATGTGCAAAAATTGGACGTTCACTTACTGATCAAAACCCTAGTTTCCAAAATTGACCAAAAGAATGATCCCTTGTCCATGGAACCATAGTAGAGGGCCACCCCTAGAACTCTCCCAATGTCTTGAATCCAACAAAGTTGACGGCTTGTAGATCCAAGCAAAAACCATCATTTTATCACACATTGAATCCCACCTCCTACAGGCTTTCAAGGACACCTATTGAATCCCTACTCGAGGCATAGAATGGAAATCATGCATAAAAATGGGATTCTTGTAGGTCAAACAAGCATTTTTAGGCATGTTCCATGTGGGAATGCTAGCCACATGTTCATGGTACAGAAATATGTGAAGTTGACCCCCATGTGCAAAAATTTGACATTCCCTTACTGAGCAAAACCCTAGTTTCCAAAATTGACAAAAAAAAATGATCCCTTGTCCATGGAACTAGATTAAAGGGCCTCACATGTCACTATCTTGATCTCTTGAATCCAACAGAGCTGACGGTTCATCGATCCAAGCAACGGCCATCATTCTATCGCACGTTGAATCCCACCTCCTCCAGGCTTTCAAGGACACCTGTTGAATCCCTACCTGGGGCATAGAATGGAAATTGTGCATCAAAATGGGCTTCTAGTGGGTCATGCAAGTTTTTTAGGTATTTTCCATGTGGGAACACTAGCCACATGTTCACGGTCGAGGAATTTTCAAAGCTAACCCTTATGTGCAAAAATTGGACATTCACTTACTGAGAAAAACCCTAGTTTCCAAAATTAACCAAAATAATGATCCCTTGTCCATGGACCCAGAGTAGAGGGATATCCCTATGTATTGAATCCAACCGAGTCGACAGCTTGTCGATCTGAGCAACGACCATCATTTTATCGCACGTTGAATCCCACCTCCTACAGGCTTTAAGGGACACCTGTTGAATCCCTACTTCGGGCATAGAATGGAAACCGTGCATCAAAATAGGATTCTAGTAGGTCATGTAAGTGTTTTTAGGCATGTTCCATGTGGGAACGCTAGCCACACATTCACGGTTGAGAAATATGCAAAGTTTACCCCCATGTGAAAATATTTGACATTCCCTTACTAAGAAAAACTCTAGTTTCCAAAATTGAACAAACTAATGATCCCTTGTCCATGGAACCAAATTAGAGGGTCTCCCATATCACTATCTCTATGTCTTGAATCCAACGGAGTCGATGGTTTATCGATCAGAAAAATGGCCATAATTCTATCGCATGTAGAATCCCACCTCGTACAGGATTTCAGGGACACCTATTGAATCCCTCCCTGGGGCATAGAATGGAAACCATGCATCAAAACAGGCTTCTGGTCGGTCATGCAAGCATGTTTAGGCAGGTTCCATGTGGGAACACTAGCCACATGTTCATGGTCTAGGAATTTGCAAAGTTGACCCCTATGTGCAAAAATTGGACATTCACTTACTGAGAAAAACCCTAGTTTCCAAAATTGATCGAAAGAATGATCCCTTATCCATGGACCCATAGTAGAGTGCCACCCCTAGCACTATCCCGATGTCTTGAATCCAACGAAGTTGATAGCTTGTCGATCCGAGCAATGGTCATCATTTTATTGCACGTTAAATCCCACCTCCTACAAGCTTTTAGGGACACCTGTTGAATCCCTACTCTGGGAATTGAATGGAAACCGTGCATCAAAATGGGCTTCGGGTAGGTCATGTAAGCATGTTTAGGAATGTTCCATGTGGGAACGCTAGTCACATGTTCACGATCAAGAAATATGCGAATTCGACCCTCATGTGCAAAAATTTGGCATTCCCTTACTGAGCAAAACCCTAGTTTCCAAAATTGACCAAAAAATGATCCCTTGTCCATGAAACTAGAGTAGAGGTCCACCCCTAGCACTATCTTGATGTCCTGAATCCAACGAATTCAATGGTTTATCGATCTGAGCAACAACCATCATTCTATCCCACATTGAATCCCACCTCCTACAGGATTTCAGGGACACTTGTTGAATCCATATCCAAGGCATAGAATTGAAATCATACATCAAAATGAGGTTTCAGTGGGTCATGCAAGTGTGTGTAGGCAGGGTCCATGTGGGGACGCTATCCACACATTCATGGTCGAGCAATATGCGAAGTTGACCCCCGAACTATGGTTTCTATGGTTAAGAATGTAAAATATGGTTTATGGTGCAAACTTGAGTTAATAGGATTGGCTATAGGGTTTGTAAGCTAGGGATTGGAAATGGTTATTAGGATAGGATTACCACTCCTCAACGTCATGGCTCCCATGGAGAAACAAATTATCGGATTCAAGGAGAGAATTATCGAATTCAAGGATATGTCCTTATAGGACCAACTTCAAGATTCAAGGCAAATGCAATAGACATATCCTAGATAGAGTGGTAGATATGGTCTTGGGATATAAGGCATGAGTCATGTAAGTATCAATATAATAAAACAAATCCATGATGAAGCTCAGATGCAAGTTATCAAGTTGTAGAAGTCTATTGAATTTATCAATCTATCAAGTGCTCAATCTATCAAACTATAAATAATCAATGAGACCATGAAACAAAAATATCTAACTACCACATACCTAAATGCCTACCTGTGGTCATTCGACTAGAACACCAGGATCACCTCTAATAGCAATGGTATCCTTTAGCCTCTTGTGCTCAGAGTAAGGTAACAAGTATTGTGACTTTGATGAGTTCTTTTTTGGCATTGTTTGCAGCTGGAGGTTTGTGCCAATAACTAAGTTTGTATAATGGCATACAATTTGACCTGGTCTATAATCTTCAAATACATAACCTTTTTTCTTTTGTGCGTGGGAAACCTATGTCAAATATTCTCCTTTGATAACCATCAAACCAATTGGAAAATCATTTCCCTTGGAGTCACTTAATGAGACAATGAGGGTTTGTTTCCCATCCAAGCAACGTGCCAGCCAGTAGTCAGTGTGCCATTCATTGTCTCTAGGAAAAACCATTGCGTATATGTGCCTTGCATAAAATAAAGTGCAGACCTAGGAGTCAGCTAACTAAACACAACTAGTCGCTAAACATTTCAAAGATCTCAACATAATAGTCGAACTTGGTTATATGAGATCTGAAATGTGGTCATAGTCATGTGAAATACTCGACTAGCCTTCCTCCAATTAGGATAATTCTGTAGTTATTTGTCGACCAATGGGGAGTGATACATGATCCCAGATGTCAACCCAACCTATGGATTCACAGTTGTCCCATTCACCACTGCTACAGGGATAACAAAAACAAGAGAGTTTCCTTTTCCACATTTCAACTATGGCATTGTCCGACATCCTAACTGAATGAAATGCACGAGTTGCTTGGACAGTCTTGCACTCATATAGGTGTGATCAATCTACATCGACCACCTCCCAAAAATATCTATGTACATGTGCTTTTTGAGATGATTGGTCTTCTTTCGTTCTAGCTCCCTGCCCCATCACTGAAGAACACCATGTAATAATGGTCTTTGCATCTTGGATGAGCGAAATAGTTGTGAATTTCATCTCTTACCTATTTAATGTAGTATTGATGCATGCACCTGCTCCATCATGTTCCCCTTTTCTATTTCTGGTCTCAAAATCGTTCCAAATATGTGGAACCTTGTGCCTCTTGTGCAGAATACACAACCATTTGAAGACACGGGAATTTTTTAATTTCCCCACACAACCATCAGACCAAATCCAATGTTGTTCCATCTGTATATTGTTATCCTCCACGTGTTTGTAGAACAATTGAAAGCTGTGTTGTACAAAATCCAAGTCATAACACCTGTCATCACTTATGTAAAAGTGATACTCCTTCAATATAACCCTTTTCTCTCCAGTATTATATGCCCCATGTCTATAGGTGATATGGACCATTATCTTGAGCTAGTCTGAGTGATAATATTGACTCTGAATCTCGTTTTCTGGTTGAAGAGTGTAGTTTTCTGCAAAATTGACCATTGATAATATAGTTCCAATAGGAAATGTATCCTTGCATGCTCTATACTGCTCATCTTGCCAACGAGCCACATGTACATGCTTTACATATTGTTGTGTCTTTTCAAAGAATTCCTCCATGAAGTTGCATACCAGTACCTAGTAGATCAAAAATAAAGATGTATAGGTCAATAGGTTGTTACATATATGAAGTAGCAATAGATGAAGGAAAAAATACTATTCATGAACTTGTTACTAACCTGAGAGGTGACCAATTGTAATTCTTTTTCTTTCATTCCCTCCACTGATATTATACGTGACATATTTGAATGACTACAAATTCACTTCATGTCTCCCAAGTTCATGCTCATTGGTGACATGTATAAATTTGTCAAAAAATGCCATTCCACCACACCTTGTGCATGCCCCATCTACGCAAGGCCTTTGATAAAATGTGCAACCTTTTGTCCTTCTACACAAGATGTTATGGATAAACTCTCTAGATGATGTCGATGGCAATGTAGTTGAGAATTCCTGCACAATAGTGTTATGCAAAACACACAATATATGTATATATGTGTCATAATAATAATTGTACTCAATGTGATATCGAAAACAAGATGTGTTACGAGTTGTGTTCATTTTAACATACCATGGTTTGCATTTCTCGAAGGATATTTGGCCCAAGTTAAGTTCATTATGTTCATGCCTAAATATCTCATACAATTCTATTTGTTTCATGTCAAGAAAATGTTTAATGTGGGGCTCACAATCCCTTGAACCCCTTCTCAATTTTACTACATATTTTTGGTTGAATGAAGGTCTACTATTGTCATGCCAAAATTTCTGCACCAATCCCTTTACCGCATCATGAGCTTCCTATCGGAGCATGGCAACCTGCCAACAAAGGACCAGACTTTTTTTCACCAGAGTCAAGTTGTTCTCTTCTAGAACAATACCTACGAAGTGCTTTGATATCCAATCGTACAAGTTTGGATGTAGGATTAAGAAGGCAAAGGGACTTGGTGCTTTTGTTCACGATTGATTGTGACAACACATGACAAGCTGCATTGAGATCCTTTGAACAAGATTTATTTCCAATAGTACTAAATGCATCTCCCAAATTTCTGACAACATGAGAACTTGGTTCAGAACTGTTTATCATCTTTATCCTTAAGTTCTTCCTAACAACAGTCATAGACCTAGATTTTAACAATGATATAAATAATCTACATTTATCTCCATCACATTTAGAATCAAAATAGTTGACAAGTATCTATTGAGCTTGATATAAAATACTATGTTTAGACAGTGTACCTTCAAGCAAACCAATGAGACTTTCATCAATCTATATACGTTTTGGAGTTCTTCGGCATGAAGTTGCTAATGGAGGTAGGGAGGTTGGAACTGCACCCTATACCATATCACCCGGTCGGTCTGGCTTTTGAACAGGAGCTTCATGTACTTCTTTTTCTTCCTGACGATCGGATGGTGGTAGATGTAAATCCTCTTGGGTGGTATGAACAACATTTTCTTCTTCAAGCATACGTTTGGAATTAACGTCTCTCTAACTTCGTCACTTGTATACTCACATTCAATTAAATCTACAAAGGTTTTAGGTGGCCTTGATGTACACCTATGTTTTACTCCTTGATCAGTGCCATGCAGTGCTCGTTCTTCTACTAATATGGAGACCGAAGGCCCCTTGAGCGAATGCTTTTGTCATTCTTGGTTTGTATTGGTAGGAAGAACTGTGGCATCCTCAACAACCGGAATTGGTTGAGTGTCCATAGAGCGTCTTCGATTGGTCATGTCATTTCTTTTCTTCTCTCTAATTTCTTCAAGGATTTAATTGGGTATCCTCTTCCTTGCTGATTTTCTTGCCCAATTGCGTGAGTTTCCCATCACCACAATGATCAATGATATATATGGTTTCCTTCGCTACCTCCTCAATGGTACTCTTCAATGGGATACTACCCAAGCTTGGTTTATTTCTTACTCAATTGTGTTTATATACTCAAGTTAGGGGGAAGATTGGGAAGAATGTTTCCTTTGCTAGCTCCTCAATTGCAAGAAAAACAATGGTAGAGATGCTCTATGGTGCTCCTCAATGCAAAATTCCCCAAGCTTGGTTTGTTTCTTGCTCAATTGTGTCTACATACTCCACCACAATGGCCAAGTTAATGTTTCCTTTGCTAGCTACTCAATTGCAAGTAACAAAATGGTGGAGATGCTCTATGGTGCTCCTCAATGGGAAATTCCCCAAGATTAGTTTGTTTCTTGTGTTTCTTGCTCAATTGTTTCTACACACTCCACCACAATGACCAAGTTAATGTTTCCTCTGCTAGCTCCTCAATTGCAAAAGACAATGGTGGAGATGCTCTATGTTGCTCCTTGCTCAATTAATGGATTCTTTCTTGCTCAATTAATTCTTCTTTCTTTCTCCTCAATGTATACCATGCTCCAAGAAATACTTAGAAACTTGTGGTGGAGATGCTTGATGTCGAAAACAATTTTGTGTGATAATATGGTGAAGAAGAGAATGTTCACGCACTCTCTGTAACTTGAAATTGCACGTGGACTATCAAACATGTGTGAAATGTGTTAGATTTTTTCTCAAACAGGGACTACTATTTTTTATACTGAGACTAAATGGGCACACGTTATTGTTAACTAAAATGGGGGGGCATTTCAGGTGACATAAAACGAGTGCATGTTTTACTCTAATAGAATTTTGGAGCATTTAAGAAGTTAGTTTCACGACTAAGGGATCATTCAAGGTTTAGGGGGAATTAACAAGCACTCCCTTAGTCTTTGCGCCTTAACACCCCCCCTCTCTTCAACCTAACTATATTGTTTTACAACTCAAGGGACATGTGTGTGAGAAAAAGATAGGTTAAGGGGATATATGGGAATGTGTGTGTGTGAGAGATAGAGAGAGATAGGTTAGGGGGTGTTAGTGGAAATGGGAGACATAGGGATGTGTATGTGTGTGTCAGAGAGATAGGTTAGCGGGTGCTAGTAGTAAGGTCTGACAGAGGGATTTGTGTGTGTGTGCCAGAGAGATAGGTTAGGGGATGTTAGTGGTAAGGGGAGACATAAGGATGTGTGTGTGTGTGTGTGTGTGTGTGTGTGTGTGTGTGTGTGTGTGTGAGAGAGAGAGAGAGAGAGAGAGAGAGAGAGAGAGAGAGAGAGAGAGAGAGAGAGAGAGAGAGAGAGAGAGAGAGAGAGAGAGAGAGAGAGAGAGAGAGAGAGAGAGAGAGAGAGAGAGAGAGAGAGAGAGAGAGAGAGAGAGAGAGAGAGAGAGAGAGAGAGAGAGAGAGAGAGAGAGAGAGAGAGAGAGAGAGAGAGAGAGAGAGAGAGAGAGAGAGAGAGAGAGAGAGAGAGAGAGAGAGAGAGAGAGAGAGAGAGAGAGAGAGAGAGAGAGAGAGAGAGAGAGAGAGAGAGAGAGAGAGAGAGAGAGAGAGAGAGAGAGAGAGAGAGAGAGAGAGAGAGAGAGAGAGAGAGAGAGAGAGAGAGAGAGAGAGAGAGAGAGAGAGAGAGAGAGAGAGAGAGAGAGAGAGAGAGAGAGAGAGAGAGAGAGAGAGAGAGAGAGAGAGAGAGAGAGAGAGAGAGAGAGAGAGAGAGAGAGAGAGAGAGAGAGAGAGAGAGAGAGAGAGAGAGAGAGAGAGAGAGAGAGAGAGAGAGAGAGAGAGAGAGAGAGAGAGAGAGAGAGAGAGAGAGAGAGAGAGAGAGAGAGAGAGAGAGAGAGAGAGAGAGAGAGAGAGAGAGAGAGAGAGAGAGAGAGAGAGAGAGAGAGAGAGAGAGAGAGAGAGAGAGAGAGAGAGAGAGAGAGAGAGAGAGAGAGAGAGAGAGAGAGAGAGAGAGAGAGAGAGAGAGAGAGAGAGAGAGAGAGAGAGAGAGAGAGAGAGAGAGAGAGAGAGAGAGAGAGAGAGAGAGAGAGAGAGAGAGAGAGAGAGAGAGAGAGAGAGAGAGAGAGAGAGAGAGAGAGAGAGAGAGAGAGAGAGAGAGAGAGAGAGAGAGAGAGAGAGAGAGAGAGAGAGAGAGAGAGAGAGAGAGAGAGAGAGAGAGAGAGAGAGAGAGAGAGAGAGAGAGAGAGAGAGAGAGAGAGAGAGAGAGAGAGAGAGAGAGAGAGAGAGAGAGAGAGAGAGAGAGAGAGAGAGAGAGAGAGAGAGAGAGAGAGAGAGAGAGAGAGAGAGAGAGAGAGAGAGAGAGAGAGAGAGAGAGAGAGAGAGAGAGAGAGAGAGAGAGAGAGAGAGAGAGAGAGAGAGAGAGAGAGAGAGAGAGAGAGAGAGAGAGAGAGAGAGAGAGAGAGAGAGAGAGAGAGAGAGAGAGAGAGAGAGAGAGAGAGAGAGAGAGAGAGAGAGAGAGAGAGAGAGAGAGAGAGAGAGAGAGAGAGAGAGAGAGAGAGAGAGAGAGAGAGAGAGAGAGAGAGAGAGAGAGAGAGAGAGAGAGAGAGAGAGAGAGAGAGAGAGAGAGAGAGAGAGAGAGAGAGAGAGAGAGAGAGAGAGAGAGAGAGAGAGAGAGAGAGAGAGAGAGAGAGAGAGAGAGAGAGAGAGAGAGAGAGAGAGAGAGAGAGAGAGAGAGAGAGAGAGAGAGAGAGAGAGAGAGAGAGAGAGAGAGAGAGAGAGAGAGAGAGAGAGAGAGAGAGAGAGAGAGAGAGAGAGAGAGAGAGAGAGAGAGAGAGAGAGAGAGAGAGAGGGGGGGGGGGGGGGGGGGGGGGAGACAAAGGGATGTGTATGTGTGTGTGTGTTAGAGAGAGAGAGGGTTGGGGAATAGATAGGGGGTGTGGGTTAGGTGTAGTTGGATGAGTTTGGGAGTGAGAAGGAGTGTAGGAAAGGGGGTGTTAGTGACAGGGGGAGACAAATTGTTAGGATATTTAGACACTTAGGAGTTAGTTAAGATCAACTTGTGTAATATATCTGTTAGGTAAAGTGTGTTTATTTAGTATGCATTAGTATGCACTTGTAAATATTCTAATCCGATGGTCACGATATGCACTAGACATAAAGTGATCCGACGATTCAACTTCTCTTAGATCATACCTACCATTGATCTATGGCTTAACACTTGATTGGTCCATGATCTCTATTTAAAGAGCATGGAGGGACCTTGTCTAGTTAATCGATTATGAGAATCTCATATGTAACTTTCTTTCTTTTGCATAATAAATTGCTCCAAGTAGCTATTTGGTTGGGGCCGTGGACTGTTTCCCTCTTGAGAGTTTTAACCACGTGAAAAACATCAGTGTGTTGATCTGTGATCTATTTGTTTGAAGCAATTTCTTAAGGTGTTCGGTTTTTTGGGAGTACCCTGTGTACCCAAACATGGTATCAGAGCGTTTATGAAGAGCCACTTTTGGTTTTGATCAAGATCTAGAACCGGTGTTGCAGAAACTTTGAAAGGGTTTCTTGTTCTAGAGTTTTTATGCATTTGTGACCTGTGGGAGCTATTTCATTACGTCTAGAGCACTGTTTCCATTGGGAAATAGTTTTCATTTCACCGAAAACCATTTCCGTTTGATCCAGAAACACCCATTTTGGCAAATCTAAAAGTATACTGTTACAATGATGGATTTGTTTAATTTTTTTTAAATCTCTCATATTTTATCAATTTCATTATTAGATATTTATTGTTTTAGTCTCAGACTGTTACCTTCCTTGGCTGTGTATGCTCTTTTTCGTGCACCTTGTGCGATCAAGGCGAATCATAAACAGAAAGGGAAAGTTTTTTTCTTATTTTCTCGGCTACATATGGTCTTTGTTGTGCACCTTGTGCGATCATGACAAATCAGAAACAACGAGAAAACTTGAAAATGCAGACTTTTCGATTAAGCTAACCAAGATCTAACCCCATTGTGTGGTAAATTTTTTTTTTTTCTGTGATTTACAAAAAAAAAGGAAAGCACAGAGTACAAGAGAGAAGAGTTTTAAAAAAAAAAACACTTCCTCTTTCCATTCTTTTACGTACCTTTTAAACTTATCTCACTTGGTCCAAAGTTGCTTTATTCCTTAATAAGTATTGAGTTCAAGTCTTATTAAGCTACTTTTTAGTGCATGCAATTTCTATTTTCAAGTTAATTTATTGTAAAAGTGCATCTCACTTAAATAAAATAAAATAAAATAAAGTGAGTCACTTAAGTCTTTTAATTTATTGTCGCACTATTTGAAGTAACATTATTGTAAAAGTGATCATTTATTCTACAAAAGTGATTCACTTAAAATCGACTTTATTGTAAAGTGATTGTCAAATGTTGATCTTGGGAAGAGGGAGGTTCTTTTTTTAGTTGGTCAAGTTAATATCTGCCACGTCACTATTGGGGACATCTTCAACATTTTCTTTGATCAAGCATAACTTCATCATCTAGAATCAGTTTTTAGTGCCGTTTTTTTTAAACTGCATATTTTTTTGAGTTCTTTGCATCCAGATAGTTAGTTTTTGTTCTTTTAGCCATTATTTTACAGTATGACCGCCCCTTGTGATATTATACTTACAAGTTCTAACTATTTCTCATGAAAATATCGTATGGAGGATGTTCCGTGAAGTATGAGACTTTTTAGGATAACCTCAGGGAAAGAAACAGAACCCACTGATGATGATAAGAAAATTAAATGGGAAAATAGATGTGACGAAGCTCGAGGATTGATTGGGATGTCAATCTATACTGATTTGCAATTCCACATATCTGGAATTGATGAACCTAATATAGCTTGGGAAAAGTTGGAATCTGTGTTTGGTAAACACAATGAAATTCGGGGTCATCAACTTGAGAATGAGTTGATTTCCTTGAATCCAGATGATTTTTCATGCATTCAAGACTATTTATCTAAGTATAAAACTATTAGACTTTTATGTGTAGAATGCAAGATTAAGAAAGGAGACAAACAATGTATTTATCATATTCTTTCCAAACTTGGACTTGCATATTTTGTTTTTGTATCTACATTCTACTCCATGACAGAATCCTTGACTATATCTAGCTATCAAGAGCCTAGTCTTGAATCCTTTTGTGATTCCTTAATTAGAGAGAAAGATAAGCTCATTCATCTTGGAATAATTAACAATGCAGATACATATGGGAAAGCCTTATTGTCCCAACAAAAAGAAAAGTCCAAGCCTCCCAAAAAACAGAATTTTCACAATAATAAGCCAAACAACAAGGGTCCCAAAACCTATCAGTCAGCTCCTTCTTTAAAACATGACAAAGGATCCAAGCCAAAAGGAAATAAGACTAATCATCTTTGCAATTTTTGCGGGAAAGATAATCATGATGAATCTAAGTGTTTCAAGAAGATGGCATCCTTGGAAGCAGCAATGAAGAAGCACCACATCAGCCTAGATTCATCTTCAGAATCTAACTCTCATGGACATGCACTTTGTGCTTCTGGTTACTCTTATACTACATCTTCTTCTTCTACTTCAAAGGAATGGCTCATTGATTCTGGAGCATCTTATCATAGTTAAGGTTATGGTTCAAAATCCTGAGGCTGCGATATTGACATATAATCTATATGAGCATGAAGACAAAAAAGGATGGCCTTGTCATGGTTTGCATGACACTTCAGGCGAGGCTAGGTCTCTACATAAGCCTAAGCTCTCAAAGGACATAGTCTCGTATGTCGAAAGTTTTTTTTTTTTGGAGGTGCCAGTTGACTCAGTTTGCAAAATGCACATAAACAAACACATTAACTTGGATGCGACAGCTCGGGATAGAGATTTCTTCTTGAGCAGAAAGGATGTTGCAAACATCTACTATCGGTTGAGCAAAGGAAACTATCAACTCCACAAAAAGGATGAGATGAGTGTTTCTATTTGGTACCAAAAACGTAAAGAGGATTTTTTCTTCTTCCAAAAGCCCAATGATGTAGGCGTGCCTTTCATAATTGGAATCCAAACGAAATGGATGCTAGAGACAATGGTTAAGCTATGTCATAACAGCTTAATAGCCATGGACTCAACATTTAGTACTAATAGATACGGGGTATGTATTGTTGTTCGTGTTTTTTTAATATGATTATCCAATATTAAGCCATTCAATTTATATAATAAAAAACGTTTTTCACTTCCTATCTTGTTTGAGTGTGGCAGTACCAGCTTTACACACTAGTTGTGTTTGATGCACAACAAAGTGGGGTTCCTGTTGCATGGGTTCTTTTATCGCGGAATACAACTGAATATATTGCACTTTGGTTGGAGCAGCTTATGAATAGGTGTTACCAGCTCCGTCCTGATTGGAAACCCAATGCCTTCATGGTTGATGATGCGTTCGCTGAGATAGCTGCATTGAGGTACATTCATTATCATTACTATTCATTTTAACTTATCTTTTTTATGAAAAAGTGTCACTTTAACCCATCGAACATTTCAGGAGGGTGACACAGTGCAAAGTTATATTGTGTGTTTGGCATGTACGAAGGGCATGGCTAAAAAACATCAATAACTTGGCCACTAGTCCAGACATGGCAAGTGCAATGTTCAATAAGTTAGGTTATATTATGAAGTATTGTTCCAACGATGATGTGACTGCTGCAATAGAAGGATTTAAAGATGAATTTACTGATGAGAGTAAATTCCTGGACTATCTCGAAAAGAATTGGTTTTCCGGTGATAAGTTTCGTAAGTGCAGACGACTCTTTCTTGTGTTTTTGCTTAAGTGTTTCATGATTACCATATATTTTCATTGACTTTTTTTTTTACTTTCAGGGATGTGGGTGAAAGGCTGCCGTGATTTTCCACATGCAAATCAAGAGACCAACAATGCTGTAGAGTCCTACCATTGTTACTTGAAGACCAAATTTCTCTCCGATCGATGGAAGAAATGTGACCGTCGAATGGACTGGTTATTATATGTGCTCTTGACAAATGTCGAACCTGTGTATCGGTTCAAAGAAATTCTGAAAGAAGAAGGTTACTTGAACAATTATAGAAAAGAGAAGCAGCTTGAATCTTCAATGGAAAGAGCAAAAAGAATCCCGGACAGTGATTGTTTCCTTCATGAGAGTATATCTCATGCCTATTGGGTGAGGAGTCAAACGAATCCTCATAAGAAATACCTTGTCACCTAGTATCATGCAAATTTTATAGCATGTGATTGCCCTTGGTCTATTCGCGGCAACATGTGCAAGCATGCTATAAAGGTAGATTGGTTGTATTTCCCATTAGGAGATTCAATCCCAATACTGGATCATGACACAACGCATGCTTCATTTGATACCCTTCATGAGATAGAGGCACCAAACTTACATGTAGATGGTGATATAACGTTTACAGCTACTGATACTGTTGATCCAGATGTTGAGGGACTTCAATTAGCTAGGGATGAATTGTTTGGCTACCTAGACCTGCTTAGAAACAGTCCTCCTAGTACATTGAGAAAGACCGAGCAATTGGTTGGTCTAGTTAAAAAATTGTTGGATGAGGCCAACACTCTTCATATTATGGACTTTGACTTCACCACTAGCTTGGGTGCTTTTGAGTCATCTTTGAAGAGGAAGAAAAGCTTCCTTAGCCCCAAAAAGAAAGGCAAAAGAATCAAGAAAAGCAGTGGCTTGGAAATTGATTTGAATATCCACCCATCTGAATATGATCCTTTCCAGTTTCAATATCTCAACAAGAGGGGTCGTCCTCGTTCCAACATTGCACCATCAATTGTCTCAGGTCAGTTGTGTTTATTGAAAATATCTGTGTGTTGTTGTTTTCGCTTTCTTCGTCATGTTGTTGATGTATCCATGCATACACATGTGTTGACGTACGGTGCGGATTCTTGCAGAGGGGCAGCAGTCTGCCGCAGTTGCGCCAAGGCAAAGACATAGACCAAGGCAGCAACAGCCGGGTCTAACTACAAGCCCAGGTACACTTCAGGGGACTCCTTATGCAATGGATTTCAAGTGTTCGAGTGACTAGTGTTCTGCGTCACAATACTGCCCTAACCATATTACATCACATGCACAGGTGCTTCTCCCATGGATCTTCCGTCCGGGCAGCACGACTGGTTGATTGGGAGCACACCCATTGGCAGTTTCCAAGGTTTGGCACGTGCCCTAATTTAGCAGTTGTTGTTTTTTCTTGCTTCGTCATGTTGTTGATGTATCCATGCATACACGTGTGTTGACGTGTGGTACGGATGCTTGCAGAGGGGCAGCAGTCTGCCGTGGTTGCTCCAAGGCAGAGACATAGACCAAGGCAGCACCAGCCGGGTCTAATTGCAAGCCCAGGTACACTTCATGGGACTCCTTAAGCAATGGATTTCAAGTGTTCGGGTGACTAGTGTTCTGCATCACAATACTGTCCTGACGATATTACATCACATGCACTGGTGCTTCTCCCATGGATCTTCCGTCCGGGCAGCACGACTGGTTGATTGGGAGCACACCCATTGGCAGTTTCCAAGGTTTGGCGTGTGCCCTAATTTAGCAGTTGTTGTTTTTGCTTGCTTCACCATGTTGTTGATGTATCCATGCATACACATGTGTTGACGTGCGGTACGGATGCATACAAAGGGGCAGCAGTCTGTTGCGATTGCTCCAAGGCAGAGACATAGACCAAGGCAGCAGCAGCCGTGTCTAACTGCAAGCCCAGGTACGCTTCACGGGACTCCTTATGCAATGGATTTCAGGTGTTCACTTGACTAGTGTTTTGCGTCACAATACTACCCTGACAATTGTAGAGGGGGCCACTTACCTCCTAAATGTCATCATGTAATTATATAGTTTAAAAGATAAATAGATATTAACAAATAAGTAGTTGGAGCGGGTACAACCGCTCCAACCTATCTCATAATGTATAAATAATTACCAAAGATAATACAACAGTGGATTGGACGTCCCTTCCCAAAGTACTTGTCTTTGATGGCTGTGTATGAACTTAATGTATGCTTGAATGATGTTGAAAGCCGAGCCTACAACATTGGCGCCGTTGCCTCCTCTATCCAGTCTGGGTGACAGTAGCAGCGGATGGAGGTGGTCGAACCTAAAGGAGAAGATGTCGTGAAGATGAAAATATTGCTCGTGCATTCGTGAATCTGAAAGGAGAAGCTTAAAGAGACTGCATGTGCGTTGATGAACAAATATTATGGGAGACAAACTGGTCGCGTATTGATACTCCTGCCAAAAGAAAGATACGATCTTATTATTATTACTTTTATTTATTTAACTGTTAGTTGCTTGAAATAAATTGTATAGTGATGCATGAGTCGTGATCAATGTATAATGAGGATGGAATAGCTTGCAAGAAAGTTTGTTTATGCATGGATAAAGAAATTCTATGTTGGAAGGTTGAATTATCATTGTGTTCAGCAGCGTGACATCTGTCTTATAATCCTGCAAATACCAACTGCAAGAGTTGATCAGAAGAGTTTCCCCATTCTACAGCAGCCGACCAAACATTATTCCTCCCAAGCAATCCGAATCAATTCAAAGTCTATAACTGTCGAAGGCCAACCAAAAGCTTCAGTACCGACTATGGCAGTCGGCTTAACACCGACTGACGTCAAATCTAGAGAGTTTGTATGTCGATTTTTGACTAAAGAACATACTATCATCTCCGGCATCTATACTATGGTTGTCGACTGTTCAAAATGGCATGCCAGTCGGTTGCAATTTAAAGACATATCGTCACTCGATATGGCTACCAAGGGGGTGCCTCTGTCCTAGGTCCCTCTGGAGGGCGTGGCGGCATGGCTGGGCGCGGCCGAAACCAAATTGTGTGTTATAATTGTAACCAAGCCGGGCATTTGGCTCGCGACTGTCGAAACCCAACTACGACGTGTCGGTATTGCCGCGCCGTCGATCATGTGATCGAACAGTGCCCTCAGCTGATCGCTAAAATTCAGGCACGACAGACTATCCCTACTCCGAACGTTCAGATGATTTCTGTAGAGCCCCGCCCTGTGGTGACCATTAATGTCGTTACTCAAAGTGGACTCACGACCCATATCCAGGACCCACCAAACCACCCTGTCGAAGCTCTAATCCACAAGGCCCCTGAAAAAAGTCCTACATTTGACATCCTCAGAGAAAAAGAGACATTCATGGCGGCCAAGAAAGCTTTTGCTGGCCCTAGTCTACCCAGTGTCCCTGCGCAGCTTCATTCACCGCCGTACGACACATCGATGGATAAAGAAAGTGTACTACCTACCTTTCTGCATAGCTGCCTTAAACTTTTAAGGAATCAATCTGCTCTGAATGAGCTACAGAACATCCTTACTACCTGTGAATCTTTGCAAACTGATGTCCAGGACAAAACCGTTCATCGAGTCAGCCGGACCGGCAGGGAAATGCGATTGAATGCTCAGATCGGGGCATATGATATGACCGATGTTATCCTGGACTTGGGATCCGATGTTAATGTTCTAACCAAACAAACCTGGGAACAAATGGGGAAACCTACCCTTGCCTGGTCTCCTATACAGTTGAGGCTGGCCAACCAGCAAAAGATTGTACCCTTAGGAAGATTCCTGGATCTCCAAATAGATATTGAAGGAGTTAGTACCTTCGCGGACTTCGAAGTAATTGAGATCATTGACAACAACAACCCTTACCCGGCCCTATTAGGAATTGAATGGGCAATGGCAAATGCCACAGTAATCAACCTCAAAAAGAGACAAATGGTCTTTGAAGGGAAAGACTTCAGGGTCATCTTGCCCCTGGATCCTTCACAAGGGGAACGGTATACTGAGCCGATCTACCATAACGATCAGGCTGATGTGAAACCTGTATCTCCTATCATGGCGCAGGATGAAGGTACCGTGGAGTCCCCGGCCGCGGGATGGGAATCTGGTAGCTCCTGTATGATGGACCCTAAAGGGGAACTCGAAAATTGGCAACACCGCCTGTCTGAGCTCCATCAGGACAGCAATGCCTGCTTGACCAAGTCTATCAGATGGGTCGACTCACAGACCTGACATATCCCTGTGTATGATGGTTCGACAGATCCGACATCGTTTATCGCACACATCTCGGCTCATATCCCTGCCCTACAAATCATGGACGTCCTCGAGTCAGCATTCAGAGCTACCGCAGTCAGATGGTGGACGAGCCACAAGAAGCAGATCCCCACTTGGGACGTATGTCAGACGCTCCTTTGCCTACGGTTCTCAGATCAGTTGACCACAGTACGAAGTAAGTTTGATGGAAAAACGTGCCCCCAGGACCATCTCAGCAACTGCTACGAGGCATGGAAGTATATCCCTCAGGCTGAGTGGGTACATAGATTTGTTCACAAGCTGGGACCCTTGGCAAAGAACTGGTACGAGGAGGCTGAACTTCGCCGAGATACTGTAAGTTGGGATTGTCTTGTTCATAGCTTTGTCAATACTTTTTCTATTAATGATGTCTGTCCAGCCCTAGATACAGCTATCAGGGTCATCCATACTAAGGTATTTACTGAGCAAGAAATGACTGAAAATCATCCTGATTGGGCCACACAAGAAGCCCTCGCAGTCGAATGTTATAATTTCACAGTCGATGAAGAAGGGGATCCGCGCAGTCTTGCTATCCCAGAATCAGAAGGATATTGTGATGTGCATGGACCGGCAG
>LPNX011204830.1:232863-247179 GCA_001517045.1 Pseudotsuga menziesii
TCACTCGGCATAGTTCACGTCTAAAATCTGTTCGATGTGATCCAATCTGATCCGATCCGATCGAGTCTAAAATCTGTTCATGTCTCTCTCTGTCTTCTTGTTTCTGAATTGCTATCAAATTTTAGGCAGAAGCCTGCAATATCCAGTGCCAAAAAAATGTTTGAATATGAAGACTATCCGAAAATGTACAAATCTGTTGGATTGGGCAAGAGGCCTCGCGAAAGTCGG
Organism: Pseudotsuga menziesii; assembly: GCA_001517045.1. Lineage (NCBI taxonomy): Eukaryota > Viridiplantae > Streptophyta > Pinopsida > Pinales > Pinaceae > Pseudotsuga > Pseudotsuga menziesii. The sequence goes on from LPNX011204830.1 coordinate 233,092, forward strand.
CTTTCTGAGCACTACCTGTTCGCTTCAAATCGAGTGATGCGGGAGTTCGCCGTCATGGGGAAGTGCCTCCCCTCCTTCGTGACCATCCAATTCCCCAGTCCATCTCTAGATTTGATGAGGTTCGATGTGGTGATCTCCCTCGTGGGAGATGTAATAAGTAATGACTGTTACGGTGGCAGGAATTACAGATTTGAATTCAGAATTCCAGTGGAGTATCCCATATGGCCTTTGTGGGTGGACTGTGTGACGCCAGTCTTCCATCCGAACATCGGTGTTGAGGGAGCCGTGGGGTTGAAGATGCTTCAGAGGGGAAGCGGTCTCAACGGTTGGGTGGCGTCAGATACAATTGAGGGTGTGATTTTCAGGCTCTACCGCCTCTTCTTCCATCCCTGCAACGAAGATAACTTCGTCATCAATGAAGATGCCGCCAACCTCTATGGGTGTGACCCCACAGAATTTAAATCTGTTGTCCGAAGGGTTGCCACCGCTACAATGTTCAATGTAGGCTGCAAGCAGAAGCAGAAACAGAAGCAGAAGTTGAACCTGCAGGCTGCACCCAAGAATTATTCTTTGGACCCAAAAACGCTTTGTTCCTCAACTTCCTCCCCACATTCTGCATGAATATGATCGGCCCATGCTGCTGCAAATGAATACGATCGGTCTATTTGCACAGCTTGTTGACTATGGAACGCCAGAGTAGAAAAATACTGCCAACTGATGGATACCATCGACTGCTCGTCGTATCGACCAAGCCATCGACTAGCACACTTGGCCATCGACCCGACTGATCTTGTTCCCCACTTCGTCGACCACCATTTCGTCGACCTTGTCCTGACTTCGGATCAAAAATTTTGATGCATGATGTGTGAACAAACGTGTAACTTGATAAGAGGTAACATTATTGAGTGTTTATTTTGTGTTGAATACCTTGCCTCCTTGTTGGCTGAGCATTGATTACGTTGTAAAAATCTGGTCGATTCTTTTGTGGGTCCAATCTCACTTTGGTCAGTATTTCAAGTGGTCGATACGGTCAAGATCAAATTCATTGACATTGGCACTCAGTTGGATCGATATGTCACTTGTAAAGTCTACTCGAAATCTTAAAATTGTAAAAAGAAACAGTTTTGCACTCTATCGATTGAGTCATGTCGGTTGGAGCATGTCAGTTGAGTCTTTAACAAGCATGTCGGTTGTGTAAAATGAAAAGTATGTCGGTTTGGTCAGTGTCTTCAGTTTGGTCGATATGCTCATTCTAGTCGAAGTCAACTACTTGTCTTGTATAGTCATTATAGTGATGTGACTCGTCTTTAAATATTTTGAATTCAAGAGGGGGTTAAACGTGAGTCTCAATAGAGGCAGGCGATCCCCTCCAGTATATGTAAATTAAATTGGTATTTTGCCAACCATTGTGAGTTGAGTTTAATGAGGAGATTAAACGTGGGTCTTTCTTAAAGGCAGGCGATCTCCTCACTTATGTAATGAAGCCAGTATCTAGTCAACTATTATAAGTCTGAGTCATTCTAAAGTAGTCAATCATGATCAAGACCATGCACATGAGTAGAAAACATACAATTTTGCAAGAAATTCAAACTCTCACGATAGAAGAAGATGGCGACGACGGCATTCAAGCAAATATCATTCACCTACACAGCAAATCTCTTCAATGAGACATGATGACAATGTACCCCTCATTATCAAAATGCTGAAACTGTTCCTAGGTTGTGACCTCGGAAAGCTAGAAGACAGAGAAATGACATAGAAAGTCGAAGAGCCAAAAGGTCCCGCATGCCTGAACCGATGGAGATGCCGGTCAGATGAGCCAGGATGAGGCTTTAAACCAAAAGACCTAGTTGCGGAAGAATATGGTTTCCCGCCGTTGTGAGAGGATGAGACTTCGATGGACTATTGTCATATTGAAGACGGAGGTTGAAGAGTAACCAGTCACAGTAGAGCCTTGTACATGTGTGTTTTCCTATTGAGCCGGCGGCTGTTGCGGCTGAGTTACCTATGCAGACCGATATGCATGGTTGATGCACAGTGAGGACTACTCCGCAGTAGCAGAGACCCAGGATGTTGATGCATATTTCTTTGTTTTCTTCGGGACAAAGAAACATTTTGTTTGTGGGGGAGATGTAGAGGGGGCCACTTACCTCCTAAATGTCATCATGTAATTATATAGTTTAAAAGATAAATAGATATTAACAAATAAGTAGTTGGAGCGGGTACAACCGCTCCAAGCTATCTCATAATGTATAAATAATTACCAAAGATAATACAACAGTGGATTGGACGTCCCTTCCCAAAGTACTTGTCTTTGATGGCTGTGTATGAACTTAATGTATGCTTGAATGATGTTGAAAGCCGAGCCTTCAACAACGATATTACATCACATGCACAGGTGCTTCTCCCATGGATCTTCCATCCTGGCAGCACAACTGGTTGATTGGGAGCACACCCATTGGCAATTTCCAAGGTTTGGCACGTGCCCTAATTTAGCAGTTCTTGTTTTTGCTTGCTTTTCCATGTTGTTGATGTATCCATGCATACACGTGTGTTGACGTGTGGTACGGATGCTTGCAGAGGGGCAGCAGTCTGCCGTGGTTGCTCCAAGGCAGAGACATAGACCAAGGCAGCACCAGTTGGGTCTAACTGCAAGCCCAGGTACACTTCACGGGACTCCTTATGCAATGGATTTCAGGTGTTCAGGTGACTAGTGTTCTGTGTCACAATACTGCCCTGACGATATTACATCACATGCACAGGTGCTTCTCCCATGGATCTTCCGTCCGGGCATCACGACTGGTTGATTGGGAGCACACCCATTGGCAGTTTCCAAGGTTTGGCACGTGCCTTAATTTAGCAGTTGTTGTTTTTGCTTGCTTTGCCATGTTGTTGATGTATCCATGCATACACGTGTGTTGACGTGCGGTACGGATGCTTGCAGAGGGGCAGCACTCTGTCGCGATTGCTCCAAGGTAGAGACATAGACCAAGGCAGCAGTAGCCGTGTCTAACTGCAAGCCTAGGTACGCTTCACGGGACTCCTTATGCAATGGATTTCAGGTGTTCAGGTGACTAGTGTTCTGCGTCACAATACTACCCTGATGATATTACATCACGAGCACAGGTGCTTCTCCCATGGATCTTTCGTCCGAGCAACACGACTGGTTCATTGGGAGCACACCCATTGGCAGTTTCCAAGGTTTGGCACGTGCCCTAATTTAGCAGTTGTTGTTTTTGCTTGCTTTTCCATGTTGTTGATGTATCTATGCATACATGTGTGTTGAAATGCTGTATGGATGCTTGCAGAGGGGCAGCACTCTGTCGCGATTGCTCCAAGGCAGAGACATAGACCAAGGCAGCAGCAGCCGTGTCTAACTGCAAGCCTAGGTACGCTTCACGGGACTCCTTATGCAATGGATTTCAGGTGTTCAGGAGACTAGTGTTCTGTGTCACAATACTGTCTTGACGATATTACATCACATGCATAGGTGCTTCTCCCATGGATCTTCTGTCCGGGCAGCACAACTGGTTGATTGAGAGCACACCCATTGGCAGTTTCCAAGGTTTGGCGCGTGCCCTAATTTAGCAGTTGTTGTTTTTGCTTGCTTCGCAATGCTGTTGATGTATCCATGCATACACATGTGTTGACGTGCGGTACGGATGCTTGCAGAGGGGCAGCAGTCTGCCACAGTTGCTCCAAGGCAGCAGCAGCCGGTTCTAATTGCAAGCCCAGGTACGCTTCACGGGACTCCTTATGCAATGGATTTCAGGTGTTCAGGTGACTAGTGTTTTGCGTCACAATACTTCCCTGACGATATTACATCACATGCACAGGTGCTTCTCCCAGGTATCTTCTGTCTGGGTAGCACGACTGGTTGATTGGGAGCACACCCATTGGCAGTTTCCAAGGTTTGGCGCGTGCCCTAATTTAGCAGTTGTTGTTTTTTCTTGCTTCGCCATGTTGTTGATGTATCCATGCATACACGTGTGTTGACGTGCGGTACGTATGCTTGCAGAGGGGCAACAGTCTACCGCGGTTGCTCCAAGGAAGAGACATAGACCAAGGCAGCAGCAGCTGGGTCTAACTGCAAGCCTAGGTACACTTCACAGGACTCCTTATGCAATGGACTTCAGGTGTTCAGGTGACTAGTTTTCTGCGTCACAATACTGCTCTGACGATATTACATCACATGCATAGGTGCTTCTCCCATGGATCTTCCATCCAGGCAGCATGACTGGTTGATTGGGAGCACACCCATTGGCAGTTCCCAAGGTTTGGCGCATGCCCTAATTTAGCAGTTGTTGTTTTTCCTTGCTTCGCCATGTTGTTGATGTATCCATGCATACACGTGTGTTGATGTGCGGTACGGATGCTTGCAGAGGGGCAGTAGTCTACCGCGGTTGCTCCAAGGAAGAGACATAGACCAAGGCACTAGCAGCCGGGTCTAACTGCAAGCCCAGGTATGCTTCACGAGACATAGAGCTTTCCACAGATAGTTCCATAATTTATGCTATGGCTGAAAGTGAATGGAGGGTTAGCTCAAAGATAAAAATGCAGATTCTTGGAAAACTCTGTTTTATTGCGAAATTGTCATTTGCATTATAGTATCCGGAGGAGTATTCTCTTTTGTATATGTCCGCAACATGCTCTTAAGCATAAGGGCAATAATCTTACATCTGAAGAAAGTGGATATTGTATTGTCTCTATAGTTATTCCTATTGACAATTTATAATTTTGTCCATCTATAATTCCATAGTATATTGATCAAACATTTAAGCCATGCCTAGGACTTTCTAAAATATTCCACATATAGCATGCTGGCAGAGTTTAATTATGCATATTTTTATAGACAACCCGCTCACTAATATTTACATCCTTGATTATATTTTAGCTTTTTTTAACTGCTTATGTTTAAATTTTATCAAATACATACCTTTCAGGGTCTTAAGTTGCACTTTCTTATTGTTGAACTTGTGTTAACTCCATTACATGGGAGATTGAAAGTTTTTGTAGACATCAGGGTGGCTTCATGGATGGCTAGTTTATACTTGCTACAACTAGCATTTGATGGTAGTTTATACTTGCTTCTAGATGTCTATGCTTATAGTCTTACTTTTTTCTAAGCATTCATGTGTTTCTTATCATATCAGATAACTGGAAATAAGGAGGATCTTGCATTATGCAGTGAAATTATTGAATCTTGTGCAGAAGTAGCAAGGAGTTTAAGACAGTAAGTAATGATAAACAGTTATAATCCCTTCATAATCTTATAAACCCTTAGGTAACAAAGACAAGTCAATCCTCCTATCTTTCTCCAATGCTGATTTTGTGTGTTGTTGTATTGAAGGACTTATTTTTAAATCTTTTTTGTGAGGTACAAGAAAAAACATGAAAATCTCTGCTCTTTGTGCTGACTGCTAATGCCCTTTATTGTTAAAGTCTTGATACTCTAAAAGCAATTTCTTTTTCTGTGCTATTACCATCATTTCTTAAATGTAAAAGCTATGAACGGTAATTGATAAAACAATCTGTAACAATTTTTATTTGCAAATTTCAACAGGTAGCACAAGAGAGGGCACTTTCAGTGGGGCCTGAGGACAAGAATGTTTATGCAAGTAGACCAACACAAATGCACCAAAGTGACGTGTGAAGGTCTCATTTCCAAAAGGCATGACCAACCACATGTAGAGTCCAAATTTTCACTTGAAAGCTGGCTTCCAGACCAACTTCCTGGGAGGAGGATGAGAGTTTCCTATTGTTATTGTATTAACTTATTACGTATGCTAAATCTGTCCAGAGTCTCTATATCAGGAAACACAAGATTAAAAATATAAATTATTTTTAAAAAAGAGAGTTCATGTACCATAACTGATAATTTGATGAGTTGTAACTATGATTGATATTGATAATTTTAAGAACCATTTCAATATGAACGTGAAGCAGGGCATAACAGTGTTGGTTATCTATTCATCAGCTATGAGTTATCCATGCATAACTACCAGTTTATCTATTCATGAGTTACCTGTTATTTTTTTTATATATATTTTTAATAATTGTTTATTTCTAATTTTGAACTAGTGCTATAGAATCAATATCAAAAGTACACTTGTCTCACCCCAAATCTGAAATAAAAATGTCTATAGACAAAAATATATTGTAATATATATTTTTTTTTCGCATGATTTGTTCAGCTTGGTATTGATTCTATCTGCAGGCTTCTAAGCCTCTTACTGTCAATACAAAAAGTGTTATAGCTTTATATTTCTCAATTATAAAAATGAAATTATAAATTCTTGCTTTTTTCATGTAAGAAAATGAAATTATAAATTCTTTGTGGCATGGCTTGGCATTTTTGAAAATGAAAATATAAATATAAATTCTTTGTGGCATATGTAGTGCAAAGGTCTACATTCATAATTGTTGCAAATTCTATCTTATTTAACAAGAGATACCTCTAGGGTATTCTGAACATATTCAAGTTAAGGGTTGTACAAATGCAATTTTGGAAGGGCCAATGGCCATCTGTTATGACTGTATATATGTTTAATGCCTTGTTTTGGTAAAATTAGTCACATCGTTATAAATTTACAGACCCCACATCAAAGTTATTGATTTTTGTGGGGGCATCTAGAATTAAGTCAAATTTTGCCTTTTTATAAATCTGGAGCTGGTTTCATCTGGTGGCTAGTGGGTAACAGGTGAATCAAGTTGTGTACACCATAAAATTCTAATAATATTGTTGGATATGCTATGCATATAGAACCTTGGGACTGTAATTAGTTTGCCATTATTAATGTTGCAATTGGCTGTGTCTGTTATGGCTGTATACATTTGTCTGAAGTGTTAATGCCTTGTTTTGGTAAAATTAATCACATCATCCTAAATTTACAAAATATACATTAACGCTATTGATTGTTGTGGGGGATGTAGAATTGAGTCAAAATTTTGCCTTAAGATAAATCTGGAGTGGGTTTCATCTGATGGCTAATGGGTAGCAACTGAATCTAGTTGTGTACGATATAAAATCCTAGTGACATTGCTGGATATGCTATATGTATAGAAAGTTAGAAACTTGTGACTGTAATTAGTAAATTACCTTGCCATCCTTGAGCTTGCAAATGGATGTGTCTTTTATGACCATGTGTGCATCTGTTTGAAGTATTAATGTCTGTTTTTGGTAATATAACTAACATAATCCTATTTAGGCAAATCCCACCAGAGACAGTAATTAGCTGGCGGTTCTTGAGGTTGTCAATGACTGTCTGTTATGAGTGTATACATTTGTTTGAAGAGTTAATGCCTTGTTTTGGTATAGTTACTCACATCATTGTAAATTTACAAAACCCACATTGATGCTTTTTGTTGCTGTGGTGACATATAGAATTGAGTCCAAATTTTTCCTGCTGATAAATCTGAATTATGTTTCATCTGGTTGTTAGTTGGTAGTAACTACATCAAGTTGTGTACAATATAAAATCCTAATAACATTGCTGGATATGCTATGCTTATAGAAACCTGGGACTGTAATTAGCTTGCCATTCTCGAGGCTGTCTATTATGACTGTGTACATTTGTTTGAAGTATTAATGGCTATGTTGCGTAATATATTATGTAACTAACATCTTCATATTTATGAAAATCCCACCTTTAAGATATAAATTATTTTTGGGGCCTCTAGATCTGAGTCCCAAATTCGGAAGTTCTCTAAATCTGAAGTGGGCTTTCTCTAGTGGCATGTGAGTAGCAATTGAATCAAATTATTTAAAACATATAGAATCCTAACAACATGACTGGATATGCTATGCATATAGAAACCAGGGACATTAATTAGGTTACGGTTTTGGAGATTGCCATTGGCAGTCTGTTATGACTGTATACATTTATTTGAAGTGTTAATGCCCGGTTCTGGTAAAATTAGTCACATCATCTTAAATTTACAAAGTTCACATTAAATCTATTGATTGTTGTTGGGGCATCTAAAATCAAGTCCAAATTTTACCTTCTTATAAAATTAGAAGTTGGTTTTGTCCAGCAGTTAGTGGGGTGCCAATTGAATCACACCGTAATCAGCACTGAATCTTAACAGTGGCTGGATATGCTATTCATACACAAATTGGGGACTATAATTATTTTGTGGCTCTTGAGGTTGCCAATAGCTGTCTGTTATGATTGTTTACATTTGTTTGAACTTTGAAGTAGTAATGGTTGTATTTGATAACTCACATCATCCTATTTATGTAAAGCCCCACATCTATGCTATGAATTATATTTGGGCCATCTACATCTGAGTCCAAATTCTGCAATTGTGATAATTCTGAAGTGGGCTTTCTGTAGTGGCTTGGTAATTCTGCAATTTGGTAAAGTTGGCAAAGGTTGTAATATCAGAAATGCCATGCTTTTAGCAAAGGTTGTAATATCAGAAATGCCATGCTTATGAGTTCTAGGAAAGAGACTAGTGTTGAAGAACTAGATTTCCCCTTTTAATTGCACCAAGATAACTGAGGTGCTATTACAGGCCAGCGTGGCACAAATTTCAACTCTTTGTTGGTGGCTGGTGCAATGTTCATAAAATAAAATGGAAAAACAATTGCCTCTGGATGTCAGAAAAAATAGACTTGGCCTATCTTAACCCTGAATCTTTTAAGCACTAAGACATTTGCACTGATTTTATAAATTGATCTTAGTGCTTTATACATCTATGGTTTAGATGGATTTATGTCAATCACGGAAATCATATCAAATATTCACTTATAAAAATCTTATCAAATAAAAACATATCTAATTTCATATTCTCATGTTTTTATATGTTAGATAAATAAATTATCTTAAGTTTTTCTTATAAATTATCTTATATGTTAGATAAATAAACGAGATTTAAAGCTTTCGTAGAAAAAATATTAAGGTTTTCAGGGGAAAATTTGACTAATATTTATGGTAGAAAAAACAGTAATGTATTTTCAAAAAAAGTATTGGGTATGGTTTCTTTGAACATCCAACCTCTATGCTCCTCCATAGCCTTCCATCTCTCTTCTCGAGTTCACTATCTTCTCTTTTTTATCTCCCTCTGGTCACTTACAAGTTTGAATCATAGGCCCCAACATGATAATTCTTTTCTCCAAAATTCAAAAGTGTGTGGATGTGGAGAATGGTTCGAATGGTTGCTCTCCATGAATGAAAATGGTCATTCTATCATACGAATACATGAGAAATGGTCATTCTCAAATAGAAAAGGTGATTCTTAGTTAGCATGAGTGATTATTAGACTCTGGTAGTTATTGCTATTGGATTTTGTTCTCAGATTCTCATAATTGATCTGTAACCTCATTGCTCAAAATTATTATTGCTCACATCCCATTTCTTAGATTGATTATTGTTGTGCCTCTCATATTTACAAACCATAGTGCTGTTAGACTTTATCATTACAAACCATATTTCTCCAACTATATGCCAAAATTCCCGTGTGAATTTATCTACCCCATGGGAAATGAACTTGGAAACCTAACAAAACTTTACCAGTGTGAGATTTGCATCCCAATTTCGCAATAATATAGGAATTCTATAGGCACTCAAACGATTGGAAGTCGAAGAGAGTCAACGTGGTAGAATATATCTAACAAACCAATTAAAACAATACTAAGCATGTCTGAGTGTAAAGTCGAGGAGCTCAAATTTGGAGCACAAATCCAAACTACCAAATTGCAGAAATATAAAATTCATTAATCATCAGGTTTGTAGAGATCAAACATTCATGCAACGAATCTAAAGAAAACTGAAATTATTCGATGCTGCCAATAAATTTAAACGGGAAAATACAAAAAAAAGTTTGCAACTGTTTGGCATTGTGAAAGTATTGACATGAATATTGAAGGATGAAAAATGTGCGAACTTAATTTCTACTAATCCAATAGCGTCTTACATACCTCAGTATGTCTGTAAAACAGGATACATGTACAAATTCATACTCATATTGACAAGTCATAACCTCCTCTGCCTTTTTATCTATAGCTCTTACCACCACCTATGAGAACTTACACTCGGAATCTTGAGTTTATTCCTTCATCTGTAAGCTAAGCTAAAGAGATAGTATTGTTTTCTCAATGCAAAAGTATTGAGACATAGAATTTTCAATCTGCCTGAGCTCCTTTTGAAGCTTCACATCTTCTACTTTGTTAACAATCACAACATAGACTTTGTCTGGCCATTATGGTGTGGCAAATGCCAAGATAATGCAATTATCACAAACAAAATTATTTTTTAATATAGAGTCTTTACCTGTAGACTAAATTACCGACAAAAACCTGTATTGTCTTGGGGATCTCTATTTTGAATTTTCCAAACTAATTCTACCCTCCAAAGCTAATCTACATTATTGGTAACTTTTAGCAATTTTCTTTTACAGGAGTATAATAAAAAAACTGTAAGTGCACAGTGTGAGCTCTCAAACCATAGTAGAATTTCGTGGCCTAATAAGGCATTTCCTGAGATTAACCGAAATAAAATCAAAATTATACATTATTTCCATTACAACCCAAAAATTTAAATCTATTGCTGATGGAACACAGTTAGGTGGGTTACCTTTATGTGCCAATTTAGCAAGCAAAATTGAGATAAATGTCTGTTCAGTCAAAGTAATATAAATCTATATGCCAAATAAATTGATCATGAATATTAAGTCTTGAATAAAATCCAGTGAGAATTAGAAAAAACCAGTAGTACAAAAGTCTTCCAGACAAAACATATCAAAACCAAAATTGCAAGCCGTGCATTATTAACAGCTTGCCAGACAGACTGATAAAGGATCTCTGAGAGACTCAAATCCCTACTGAAAATCCCTGAGATAAGTTATGCAACATGTCCAAAAATGTTTGCTCTAAGGAAACCATATAGACCAGAGCCTAAAATGCATCCTATTGTGCAGCCTAGGCAGGGTGTAAAGCCCACTTTGAAGAAGAAAGTACCCATGCATGATATACATCCGGCAGAGCTTCTGTTCCTTAGAAAACAAATATACTTAATAGGGCAAGTTCAATAAGAAACAAAATAAAGCATAATCACATAAAAAATGGAATGAACTGCAGATGGAGAAATGCCATGCTAACAGAGTGTAAAGGAAGTGGTAAATGATGAAAACCAAAAAAACTTGCACCTGAAACTTTTTACAGTACTAGCTTCAAAGCAAAAGTATTGGAGATAAATTCTAGAAAACATCAATAATATTAGTAGTAATAACTCTCACAGGTTTGGTTAATTGGAAAATCTGGGGTGTTATTGTTCCTCACCAAGGTTCCAATTCACCGGAGACATAAGGTTCCAATTCAAAGGAGACATTAAGTAAGCTAATCTGGTAGAAAAAGGACCTCTTTCAAATCACATTCCACAAACATGCACTGAGAATTCATGATGTACAATGGAAAATTATATAAAATCACTGTACACTTAATAAGAGTTGTGATACATCCATGCCATAATAGGCAGTACAACAAGAATAAGACCTATTCTTTTCCTTCTCTGTGCTGGTAATCCCTGTTTCAGACCTATTATTTCCACGTTGCTTTAACTGACACAGACCAATCAGGTATGTTTGTTAGTTTTTCACCATGCAGATGAGCTGTTATGCAAAATGGATCAACATTATCCACCAGGGCACTGCTCAAGCAATTGTTTAAGAAGGCTCATTTGTCCTCTGATGGAGGACACTTTGGTAGGCCTTGCAGCTTATGCAAAGACATTGTTACTGTCCTGTTATGCATAAAGATGTGGATAATTGTTGTTTACACTTGCAAAATCTCATTACACAACAAGTCTAATTTCAATTGGAAGTTTTGTATGTACAAAAGTCTACCTGTGCCAAGATGAAAGACTCAGGCAATTTGCAGGAAGTTTAAAGGAAGCCAATAACTTACAATTTATAGCCTATCTCTTTGTTGGACAGCTACCTGTTAAAAGAAAACAAAAAACAATATTTGTAAATGTGAAAAATTAAACAATATACAAAACAACGTACTTTAATTTGAAAAAATAAGCAGAAAGTACAAACAAAATAACACTTCACACCTGTCTCTCTTCATAGTGCATGCGCATGGCCTCTTTGTGTTGGCGATAGACTGTGAATAGAATGAAGGGTGATGGTATTTCGAATTCTTATCCTTTGTTTTACTTGGGGTGAGAAAGGTCCGTTTGTGACCCCAACGTTGTGTATTTGCATTCTGGACCTTTCCATGATTTACAACAGTATTTTCCTCTCCAACTCTGTCACCTTCTTCATTTAGCACATTTTGGACATTTTCTTTTGGAGTCTTTTGGACATTTTTGGACATTGGCGGGCCTAAACGAACAGAATTGGGTGTCCTGTCAAATATTGGTGAGCCTAAAGGAACAGCAACGGGTGTCCTGTCAAATATTGGTGAGCCTAAAGGAACAGCAGCGGGTGTCCTGTCAAATATTGGGCTGCCTAAAGGAACACTATCGGGTGTCATGTCAAAAATTGTGGGGCCTAAAGGAACACTACCAGGTGACCTATCAAATATAGGCCTAGAAAATGAATGAGAAGAACACTGAATAACATCCACATCTTCACCAACATCAAGGGTTTGACTAATTCCTTCTCCTTGTTCAATGCATTCATTCATATTTGATGATGATGGGTCACCAACATATACAATATTTCTCTGCCATTATAAGGAAACAATGTCAATAAAATGGGGTTTCAATAAAGTATTTCCAATGTGTAACAATACAAGGAGTGCTTATACAACTTACAGTGGGTGTCTCTTCAACGGACATGATATTGTCCTCAGTGAACAGTGAAGAGTTGCAAACATTTCTCTGTTGCAACGAAAGAATGTTTTAAAAAAGTAAGTTTTTTTAAATACCTTGCAACATTGCTATTATATACAATAAAACAAACATTAATTTGAATAGCAATTGGAAAAAATTACAATACAAGGAGCGGCTTATAAAACTTACACTGAGTGTCTCTTCAACGGACATGATATTGTCCTCAAGACTTTGTGAAAAATCAAATGCAACATTTAAATCCATTGGAGTCTTGTCAACATCTTCAGATATATCAGGGGTTTGATTCAAGTCATATCTAAACGATTGACCCCCAGATATATTGTTTCCCTGCAAAAAAGAGGAAATATTGTCAATAAGATGGATATTAATTCAAGCATTTTCAATATGTATGAAAACATGGAGGGGTTTACGAAACGTGCGCTGACTGTCTCTTCAACAGACATGTAATCATCGAGGGGCGAATCAGAAGAGCTATCTAAATATCTCTGTTGCAATGATAGGATATTCAATATATGTTAGTTCTCGAAATGCCATGCAAGACTGGAATTGAATAGGAATTTGAATAGGAATTGAAAATTCCTACCGGCGGTGACTCATTGAAGATTTTTCTCAGGGCCTCCCAATCTTTATCTTTGATAACCTTCTTACGAACAATATTCCTAAGTGCAGATTTTTTTTCACTGGCTTGTGCATCGTATTGAGCAATGATTCTTTTGATGCGTGCCACTGCATCTTCGCTCAACTCATCTGCACCTTTCACCCCCTATTACAAGAAAAACAAATATAATAAGCTAAGCCAGCATCCTTTTTTTAATATGTCTGAAAATAAAACATCAATACAAAGATCATACCTCACTTTGGACCTCTTGGCGAATGGCAGCAATCTCCATAGCCTTCCTATTCTTCTTGAACATCGTAATTTTTTCGCTTGCGTTCTCTTTCCATTCTTGATGCAGAACGAAGCTTGTATTTATGGCCCCGCGGGGCACCAACATGCAATGTTATGGGTTCCCACCCATGTACTTTCTCATGATGTTTATTAAATGCGCGACACTTGCTGCGTCGCAGACCATTGCACTCAACTCCCAAACAGTAAAAGACGTTGCGGCCATTACTTTCCTTGATGACTTTATAAGTCAAGTCTTCCTGAGATGGCCAGCCAATAACATATTTAGTTCATATAAATCAATACATCAATAAAGATATTGGATTGTTCAGATATAACACGAACCTATATTATGGCCATAGTATCAGAAGGCCAACTTTGGTTTCACAAGCCTCCAAGCAA
>LPNX011204858.1:0-33242 GCA_001517045.1 Pseudotsuga menziesii
GAAGCCATTGGCTAGGCTGAAGTTCGAGTACTTCAGAGAGAGACTTGGTGTTCTCCATATCGAGGCTTCCTCCTAGGGAAAGTGATGAGTCCCAAAGCCATTCTGACGAGCAGGTTAGATATAAGGGCTGAGCCATTCTGTCATGGTGAGAGGATTTAGTTCCTTCCATGTCAGATATGAGTGCTATAGATCCAAAGCCATTCTGACAAGCAGGTCAGATATAAGGGCTGAACCATTCTATCATGGTGAGAGGATTTAGTTCCTTCCATGTCAGATATGAGTGCTAGAGATCCAAAGCCATTCTGACGAGCAGGTCAGATGTAAGGGCTGAGCCATTCTGGTCATGGCTAAAGGATTAAGTTCCTCCCATGACAGATGTGAGTGCTGGCCATTCTGTCGAGTAGGACAGATGTAAGGGCAACTGCCACTCTCCGGGAGAGTGGAGGCGCCTGGTCCGTTACCAGGTAGCTCAGTCAGGGACTAGGGGCCATTCTGACGAGGGTGTAGGAATCAGTTCCTACTAGGTCAGATGTGAGTGCATAAATCTCTCTTCATTGTGGCGGATGTGGTTCCAGCCTGGTTGAGAGTCTTCCATCATTGTGGCGGAGGTGGCTCCAGCCTAGATGGGATTGCGCCCTTCTGAAAAGTAGGTCAGATATAAGTGCAGAAATATCTCTTCATTGTGGTAGATGTGGTTCCAGCCTGGTTGAGAGTCTTCCATCATTGTGGCGGAGGTGGCTCCAGCCTGGATGGGATTGTGCCCTTCTGACGAGTAGGTCAGATATAAGTGCAGAAATCTCTCTTCATTGTGGTGGATGTGGTTCTAGCCTAGTTGAGAGTCTTCGATCATTGTGGCGGAGATGGCTCCAGCCTGGATGGGATTGTGCCCTTCTGACGAGTAGGTCAGATATAAGTGCAGAGCCATTTCAAAGATGGTAGTTGATGTGTCCTACCATGCTGGTGAATATAAGTGCTGAGCCATTTCACAGATGGTAGTTGATTGTGCCTACCATGCTGGTGAATGTGAGTGCTGGGCCTTTCTAATGTGATTGTAGTTTACTACATGATCAGATGTGAGTGCTGGGCGTGCCTTTCTGATGAGCAGGTCAGATGTAAGTGCTGGGCGAAGACCTAAATGAGAGTAGGCCTACAACCAGCATGAAAAAGGGCTGGCTCTGTAGAACTTCCTATGATGAGATAGTACACACATGATGATGACCAGTGGAGATCCAGATCGAGCTATGATCCAGATCCAGTTATGATGACTCCGAGAGATCCAGATCGAGTGATGATCCAGATCCAGCAGTGATGATCCAGATCGAGTGATGATCCAGATCCTGTGATGATGTTCTATGATGATCCAGATCCACATGACTTGAAGATGAAGATGACTCAGACGATCTAGTTGATACAGAGAAGAAGACCAGTGCTGAAAAATTGTGTCAAAAGAATACCTTCCTAGTTAAGAGGGAGTTTTGATGTATATGTAACTTTGGAATGTATTCTTCTATGTATTTTGTATATTGTAACCCGATGTTTATTCCGGGATGTTTCTATTATGCATTTGAGTCATGTGGTCATGCCCTGATGTTCCGATCGGGAGGATTAATAATGTAATCAAGTCATATCAAGTCATTAGGTAAGTCCCCACAGTTTCGGGGCACTTGGGTTATTATACACTAATTAAGGTGTAGGCTCGAGTAAGTAATTGTAAGTTAAGCCTACATGGTTGAGTGCACTTCAAGTCAATGGAAGAATATAAATAGAGAGTGAGAGTCTCTCTATTTATCACTTGTGAATTACATCACTTGCTCTCTCAAGTGTGGCGCACCTTTGGAGAAGGAAATACTTTGGCTTGACAGAAGACAGAAGGCTACTGTTGTGTTCGGAGGTCATCTTACTGTTTTGGGTTCACATCTTGTGGTGATACTATCTTAGAGGAAGTTCAGGGGTTTTCTCCATTTATGGTTTCCCCTCCTAAAACTCTTTGTGTCTCTTGTTTCTTGTGATGTGCTTATGTGATTGTTGTGCTTGTTATTCTCTCAGTGAAAAGATCTTAACATAATGCTTAAATGTTGAAAAACTAACAGGGATCAGGTGTGATCTCTTAGTTTAGTAGGAAGCAATCCTGTGTGGCACTGAGTACAGCTGAAGCAGAGTATGTTGTAGCTTGTTCAGCTAGTTGTGAGGAAGTATGGCTGCGAAAGCTACTGTTTGATATATTTGATCTCTATTTGGATGCTACTTGTATACATTGTGACAACCAGAGTTGTGTGAAGTTGTCAAAGAATCCAATGTTCCATGACAAGTCTAAGCATATCGAGATCAAGTATCACTATATCAGGGATATGGTGTAGAAGGGAGCAGTGAAGCTCTAGTATGTTGCGATGGAGGAACAGATAGCTGATGTATTGATGAAGCCATTGGCTAGGATGAATTTTGATTACTTTAGGGAGAAGCTCGGTGTTCTCCAGATCGAGGTTTCCTCCAATATAAAGTGATGAGATCCATAGCCATTCTGACATGGTGAGAGGATTGGTTCCTTCCATGGTCAGATGTAAGGGCTGAGCCATTCTGTCATGGTGAGAGGATTGGTTCCTTCCATGGTCAGATGTAAGGGCTGAGCCATTCTGTCATGGTGAGAGGATTGGTTCCTTCCATGTCAGATATGAGTGTTGTCCATTCTGTCGAGTAGGACTAATGTAAGGGCAACTTCCATTCTAGGAATGGAGGCACCTGGTCAGTTACCAGGAAAACTCAGTCTAGGACTGAGAAGCCATTCTGATGTGATAGAGGGATGTGTTCCCACTTGATCAGATATAAGGGCTAAACCATTCTGTCATGTCTAAAGGATTAGGTTCCTCCCATGTTAGATGTGAGTGTTGTCCATTCTGTCAAGTAGGACAAATGTAAGGGCAACTTCCATTCTGGGAATGGAGGCACCTGGTCAGTTACTAGGTAGCTCAGTCTGGGACTGGGGGCCATTCTAATGCAATGGTAGGATTAGTTCCTCCATGATCAGATGTGAGTGCATGCCCTTTCTGATGCGATGCTTCGTGCATGGTCAGAATGTAAGTGCAGAGCCTTTCTGACAAGATGAGGTTGGATATAAGTGCTGAGCCATTCTGGCACGATGTGTTTACACATGGTCAGATGTGAGTGATGTGCCTTTTCAACAAGATGGGGTTGGATGAAAGTGCAGAGCCTTTTCGATGCAATGTGCTTGCACATGATCAAATATAATTGCTGATCCTTTCTGACAAGATGAGGTCAGATGTGAGTGCTAGGCCTTTCTGACAATATGAGGTCAGATGTGACTGCTGGGCATGCCTTTCTGACAAGATGTGGTCATATGTAAGAGCTGGGTGGGCCATTCTAACTTAAGTGTCAGATATAAGTGTTGATGAAGACCTACATGAAAGGTAGGCCTATAGGATTGACTTTGTACAAATTCCTGTGTCGAGAAGAATTGAGATAGCACCATTATGATATAGCAGATGATGATCCAGACTTGATGATGATCCAGATCAAGTGATCCAGATGAGATGATCTATACTTGATGACGATCGAGATCAAGTGACGATCCAGTTGTGATGATGATCCAGACTCGATGATCCAGATCAAGTGATCCAGATGAGATGATCCAGACTTGATGATGATCCAGCAGTGATAATCTAGTAGTCATGATGATGCAAATACTGTGATGAAGAGAAAGAAGATGACTTGAAGAATCGAAGACGAAGAAGACTTAAAGAGAAAGAAGATGACTTGAAGACTCAAAGAAGAATAAGACTCAAATACTAAGAAGAATTGAAGATGATGATATGATCCAGTTGATGAAAAGAAGAAGACTAGTGCTGAAAACTGTGTCGAAAGAATACCTTCCTAGTTAAGAGGGAGTGTTGATGTATTTGTAACTTCAGAATGTATTCATCTATGTATCTTATGTCTTGTAACCCGATGTTTATTCAGGGATGTATCTATTATGTAATCGAGTCATGTTGTCATGCCCCGATGTTCGAATCGGGAGGATCTATTATGTAAACAAGTCATGTCAAGTCATAGTGGGTAACCTTCCGATTTTCTAAGGGTTAAAGTCCCTACAGTTCCGAGGCACTAGGGTTATTAGACTCTCCTAGTAAAGGTCGGCCCTAGTATGGTTTTAGTCATGCTGGGACTAGTATAAATAGAGAATAGGAGTCTCTATTTATCACACAACTCATCCACACTCAAGTGTAGCACATAGTTGAGGAAGGAGAAGACACTGGGGCTAGACAAGAAGAAGATTACTGCTCTCGAGATATCACTTACTATTTTTGGCTTTTCTATTTTGGTGCTGATTCTATCTCTGAGGAAGTTGCGGGGTTTTCTCCTTTATGGTTTCCCCAAGGAAAAACATTTTGTTCATTGTCTCTTGTGTTTTATTGTTGTGCTTGTTATTCTCTCAGTTAAAGTTCCTAATAATGCTAGATTAATGTTCAAAAACTAACATCAATTGTGCAGTTAATTATTTATTTTATGCATAAGTGTGTTAATAAATGTTACAGACTTGCTCAAATCATGGGTTGTGTGTTAATTATCTTTATTAGAGTTTTCCCAAATAGATAGGTCATTTTCTTTGATGAAATTTCTGCTTTGATTAATGATTGGTGATCGTTTTGATTTGGTAATATAGACTTCGATTTTATACAATATTAATTCTAGTTTGATTTATCCTTAGATTATAAACCTTAAGATTTATATGATAGGAAACATAAGTTCTTTTCAATTCCTAGATTGGTAATTTCATTTCATTCTTTACAGAGAGCTGAGTTGGCTGAGTAGTAATTAGAATTGAGTGATTTTCATTTTATTCATCAGCTACTGAAAATGTTTATGCATATATTTTGCTAATTTCCTTTGAAATAAACAAAATTCCTTGTGTTGACAATTAATATTGAACACTATGCTTGTTAATAAATTAATGAGTATATAGAGTTCCCAACAATCACCCAAAAAGGTATTTCTATACTTGTAATCATGTATGCATAATTTGCATATCCTATTATTTATATGCATCTTTATGTTGTTTATTGTAATCCAAATTACTCAGTTCTCCCAATTGTTTTCCTTTCAGTATTTCCAATTTTTCAAAAAATTTAACCTCTCACTAATTTCCTATGTAGGCAACACTGGGAATGATTCAGTCAATATTCACATGCCAGGACATGTTCTATATAGTTTTGGAAATGTATCCATAGTTACGAATCTTTTTTTTCCATCTCACAGCTTTCGCTGAATTATTATTCTAATAAGAACTATGCAAATTTCTAACACAATCAGGTGAAGGGATTTAATTCTAGAAAATGAAAATGCTTTATTGTGTAGCTTCAAATATTTTTAACATCTGATCAAAATATGTATATTGTTGGTTGTAGTATCTTAATTGTAACTTTTGGGTCATCCCATTCAGATCTGTTGCATTCCGTGTTTACATTATAGTATTCTTTTTTTGTATTACATATCCTATTGCAGACTCCAATTCTTCTCAAAATAATTCATCTCTCTCTGGTCCAATTCAGCTACTAGTATCAGGGCTTGATTGTTGTTTATTTCTTGGTTACGGGCCTTCACTTTTAGTTTTATAATGCATTTATTTACATAAATTAAAATGATGTAGCTATAAATTTATGGGTTCCCAGTAAAACTTTCATAACTAAAAATTTGGAAAAATTGTAGTAGTCGATGTTCTCAAAATGAAAGGTTCCCTCACATGGTTAAAAACATCAAGCATCCAAAATCAACTTTAGCTTGCATGTTCCCATATACCATAGTATACTCGTTTTTTGATTAAAACATTAGGATTTGAGTTATTTGGAGGACACATCACCTAACTAAAAATTTGGAAAAATTGTAGTAGTTGATGTTCTCAAAATGTAAAAGGTTCCCTTACATGGTAAAATAACATCAAGCATCTAGAATCAGCTTTAGCTTTCCTATTCCCATATACCATAGTATACTTATATTTTTTATTAAAACATTATGATTTTGAGTCATTTGGAGGATACATCCCCTAGGGTATGTACATATATACTTTTATGACATGATCACAAGTCCCCAATAGGACGACTTTCTTGCACATAAAGTGTAAAACACTATGAAACCATATAAGAAGAGAGTTGAAAAACCTAAAACTATTGTTGAATGATCCATGATATCATCAGATGGGATACTGATGAAAATGTTGGAAGTGTATTTAATTGTGGGACTTTTCACTCATGCAACTTCAATAAAAAATGAACTCTTTGTCGTAGGTATTAGTTATTGGAGGAGGTGATGGGGGAGTTCTTGGAGAAGTATCTTGACATGTTTTAGTGGATCAAATTGATATTTTTGAAATTGATGAGATGGTTATAAATGTAAGTACAAGTCTCATTTTCTCAATTTGAAAATATTTCCCAGAGGCGTTATGCTAGTTCCTATTGATCATATTCTAGTTGGGCATTGCATCAGATACTTTATATTTTTGTTCTAACAGTACCACTATTTTAATCTTGTAGGTATCCAAACATTTCTTCCTAGAAATTACTATAGGAATTTTGTATAGCACCACTTCATGCAGGTATCTCAATAGAGTGTGGGATTGAGCTACTTCAATTGTAAATGATATTTTCCCTTATATTCCAGAAGATTTCTAAAGTTGTTGCATATAGTTAATCCTAGTGCTTGAAGTAAATTCTGTTTCAAAAATTTTATGATACAAAGGTACAAGTTTTATGCAAATATCTTTGATGGTCCTTTCAGGTTAAACATATCCCAGAGAGGTTTGAGTCTATGGCAAATTACCTTGTATCATTTATTTCACCACTCATTGAAGAAACGAGAGAAGAACTGCAAAATACTCTTGAATCCATTTCTAAAGCTCCATATGCAGCTATTCTATTTCAAGAAAAAATACAGCCATCGGAAGATGAAGTGGTGGTATACAAAATGCTTGTTGACAGAGAGTATGATATGGGAGAGAAAAAGGAAGAGGAAAATTTAATGCTCAAACTAAAGGATATTCTTATGCTCTCATCAAGAGTACCTCAATATGTGGAAGACCTTCGTAACTACATGATATTTGTAGCAAATAGAACAGAGTGTCAATATAAAGATACAGATGGTGAAAATGAAAATGGCAGTATGTTGGAGGTGAAAGTATATGTTTGATATATGCATTCCTTTTTCTCCAAAAATAGAATTACAAAAAATAGATGTTTTGGTATTTATCTTTGTAATATGGCTACGGATTTATGAATCTAGAAAGCTTTACATACTTACTTGGCTGATGAAACAACAAATTTGGTTTTTTTTCCCAAGGCAGTATACTACGATACAAAAGTATGCACTCCCAATGTTTGAGGCTTTTTTAGATTTTAAAGACTTATTTTTGGCCAATTGTTTTTGAGTGGGATTTAATGTAATTGTTTATATGGAAAAGCCAGGAAACGAGGTCTAACCTAAGTAGGTTTTGCAGGACTGTAATGAATCCTTTTTTAAAAGAAATGAAGATGATATAGAAATATTCACAAACAAGCATTTTGATTCCTACAAGTTGAATGTTTCTAATATTTCTTCTACAATTACAGCAGTCAATGCTGTTAAAAAGAAAGATCATACTTGTAAAAATATGATCCAAGGACCCCTTGGAACAGGGAAGACGTTGATGTTATTTTCACTTCTTTCTATTTTACTACATATGAGGTACAAAGTACTTGTGTGTGCACCAACAAATGCTGCAATATCAGAAATTGCAATGAGATTCATGAACTTAGTTAGCATTCCATTAGATTAGTGCCCCAATATTGATGACTTTCAGTGTATTCTTACCTCGAGTGACCTTGTACTAGTTGGAAATGAGGAGAACTTGGATGTTGAAGGTCCTCTAGGAGATATTTTCCTTGATTATTGAGTGCATCATCTGAAAAATTGTTGTCTTCCAATGACAAGATGGAGGTCTCAATGAAGTTGTTAAGAGTTTTATAAATCTTATTCAAAAAAATGCATTTAAAGACAAAAACCTTAGAGAATGTTTTTCTGGTCATGGAAAAATCTCTAAAGAAGCATTGAAGCACATGAAGAATTTGAGAGAGAGTGAGATTAAAAATAAGAAACTCTAAAAGGAATCCCTTTGCTCCATAAGAAGTGAATATATGTATTTCTTAAAAAATGAATTATGTTGTAAGAGATTACCCCCCTACCAAGATCTTTTGGAAATTTGTTTATCATGTGCTAAGGTAGTATTTTCAACTGTATCATCTTTTAAGAAGAGCTGCATGAGCTTGGAAGGCACCATTTGTCTGTTTGATAATTGATGAGGCAACCCAACTCAAAGAGGTTGAATCTACAATTGCACTACAAATTACAAGTGTAACGCATGCATTTTTTATAGGAGATCCAAAGAAGTTACTTGCAATAGTAATCGGTAAGGTTTGTTTTCAGTGGCTTTTCTAAATGACTTTTAATTATTTAACTTTTCTACTATAGTTTTGTAAAATTTTAAGTTGATGTAAATTTGGTTCATTAGCTTGCAGGGAAAGTAAACTATGGATTTATATTGTTTATGTTGGATTTATTTAGAAAAAATCCAAAGAATGTTTGAACTAAGGGAACTTGTTTCTGTTTTTGCAGCTATGATCTACTAAGTCTTGAAGGACTTGCTCAACCTTTATGCATATTTTTTGGAAAAGATGACGCCCCTAACTATATATTTTTGGACCTACCAATCAATTCTATGTTGACTATGCATGTAAATCCTAAGGTATGTAGATGCATTTCCAAATATTGAACAAGAAGTGGGATACTCAAGACTTAATTCACACTTAATTTTGATGTCCTTGTTATTTACATGTTATTTAGCATGCCTTACACTTTTGCTTCACTTTTTCTTATGCTTTTAAAGCTTATTAGCTGAATATGTGCTATTAGCTCATGGAAGTTGCATAGCATAGTCCAAGTTGTGTATGATTGATAAAACCAAAGGTATCCCTTTTCACTCTCTTTTTCAGTCTCATGCTATACAAGAATTGGAAAAAATGTATTTTCAGATATTTTTGGAAACAATGTTGATTGTAATATTTTAGCAGTTGACAACAAAGTTGAGAAATCAGATAAATTTTCAAGTTTAAATATTGATAGCCCATTTGATGTTTATGGTTTCATATCTTAAAATTTTCTAGTGGAAGTGTTCTTTAATTTCATCTTGTCACAAGTGAATTTGACCACAAATTCTGACGGCCTAAATGTCCAATTTTTGACATATTGATGTTGGAAATTCGACAATTTGATTTCTTTTAAAACATTGGTGGAATTTCACTTCAATTCCGACAAAGAAATTTACTCGTCGTATTTTCAACACCCCGTTGTCTAAAACCCGATGTCCAATGGCACTCCATACCCATCAGACTATCGATGACCACTCCTTCATAGGTGTTGAATATGCAACGACGCACTCCACTATGGAGTCTGATGAAACTCTTAATACCTGTTGAATCACCAACATACTGGAGGCGTCGAAAGTTTAGCAAGGTCATTCGATTTGATGGATATCTGACAACCTCCTTCATCAAATACAACTTGTAAATCTGACGATGCTTCATTCTTTCCTGTCGGATAATCGATGACTAATGCATCGGTAGTGTAGCATAGTCGTCAGATTGGATGGATATCTGACAATAAGTGCCAGTTTGAATTTGTTGAAAGACTGATGACCCCATTGAAATTTATTAAAAAAAATTGAAATCTTTTCAAATCCAAAATAAAAAGGATTTGAATGTACTAGAATCTAAGCTTGAAATTCACATGTCTCTAAATTCAAATTATCTTACGTTTGGGATTTGATTTGGTCAAATCTAGAAACAATTAAAATTATTATAGGCTAATGAAAGTAGGATCTAGTGTAATGCAATAAAAATTATTGCAGGCTAATGACAATAGATAAAATAAATGTGTTTATATAAAGTATTAAAAAAATTACTTGCAACAAATTTAGGTAACCCTACACCCATAATTAACAGAGTTAAAAAAACATACAAGGGTTCATTTACATGTCCACAAGAATAAAGTTACAATCAAAATCAAAATAAATGCAAAGGTTGCAAAAGACATGCATGTGGAGAAAGGGTTTTAATTAGAAGAAGTGGGACAACATTGAGAAAAAAACTAACCTTTTTCAAAGCAGAGGACCTTCTTCTTGCACGATCTTCTGCACACAATCAAATACACCCTTGTATTGAATCGATGTTCCCTATGCCAAAATTAAAAGTTAGATTATCATTATCATCATGCATATCCTATCTTACTGTATACAAAAGGAAATTCCTCTTGTATATCAATTGACTATAAGTTAAATCACTTCCTAAACGGTTACATGAACCATTAATTTGGTCTTGATTAGATCAAGAGGAGTATTTATTTCACCAGTAACAACACCTTCATGAAAAGAATGACAGAGTATTTGATGATATCTCCAACATCATGTCTAATTAAGGAGATGAATATTCTCAAGTTGTGAAAAGACATGTTTAATCTATTTCTATGTTTAAATTTCGTATTAATAAAAGAATACATATACAACCAAAGTTCAGAGTTAAAATCAAAAGTTACAAGAACCCTTGTTCAGATGAATTTGGATTTCTTTCCTGTATTAAAAATGAATCAGTTTTGAATATTTGTAGGGAATATATTGAAACCAAAAGGACTATGAAGGAATTTAAACACCTGGACAAGATATATCCAGATACTCAAACCATTCAATACCAGTCAAGCAATCAACTGTAATATTGCTTACACCCTATATAGAAAAATTGTTTTTCCTGGTGCTTCTCAGAGTTTGATGCATTATTAAATATGCCAATGCAATCCATAGAAAAATCCAAAATTTTTATTCTCCCCTTTATGCACAAGGATAGAATACTTAAAAAGTGCCCATTGACTAGTTATTAGTCATAATGTTGGGGAGGAGAAAATTATTGATTCTCACCTGAGATACATAGTAGGCTACAAGGTATCCCAAAGCGTATGTTTCTAACACATACAAAACATGGATGACACATCAAACTTATTTCATTGATCTTAAAAGTATAACAATGTTTTTTTCTAGCAGTATTCAGGTCAATACATGTCAGCCTAGCTATAGATAGAACCTTAATTATTCTAAAGAAAATGTAATTAAAACCAAAAGTTAAAAGTCATGCAAGAATAAAAAGATATTTTATTTTGATTTATCTTTTTTAAAATCCAATAAACCTTCAAAAGACAATATCTTTCTCTATAATTTTCTTAACAAACTCTTACTTTCCCCAATAGAAATTTGCATTGCAATACATCTCAATGAAGAACCCATTAATCATTCATCTATCCTGGGTTACGAATCAAAAATAGGTATCTACAATCTTGCATACTTGACACTAATTGTTTTGATGAAGCATGCATTCGAGAGATGCTCATATTGTTGTTCTAATACCGCTTCCATATATCTTCCATGGGGAAGTATTCCTATTAGACTACAACTTTAGCATATTTTTGTGTAGGATCCACCCTCACACTGGAAAGTTCACTGGCTACCAAATTCTATTAGAGATAACATAAGAAAAAAAATGACCAAACCTCTTTTCTAATGATTCCTCCAAGCATTGCTTGAAAGAGTGCATTCCTCACCTCTATGAGAAGACCTTTTACCATTTGCATATTTTGAAATTTTGGCTACATCTATAAATTTAGGATTTTTAGATCTATATAGTATTATATAGAATAGTTTTCTTTCTTCCATCTCATAGCCACCCTTTAAGATTTGATCAAATGAAAATTTATTCTCTTATTCCCCTTCTCCAGAACTTAGAAAAGATCAGTTAAGGACCAAGGTTATTTAATACAATTCATTAGAGGAAATTTCAACTAAAAATGGGTATCCCAAGGAAAATTAATAAAATAATAGTTAAAATAATAAAATAATATTTATTAATTTTGGAGGAAGAAAAGAAAAAACTACTTTTTGTTCGTATTTTCGACATATCTCCTCGTGTTTTTACTCAGTTTTCGATCAGGAGAGCTCGTTGGATGTGGAATTAAATTCCACA
Organism: Pseudotsuga menziesii; assembly: GCA_001517045.1. Lineage (NCBI taxonomy): Eukaryota > Viridiplantae > Streptophyta > Pinopsida > Pinales > Pinaceae > Pseudotsuga > Pseudotsuga menziesii. Next base: position 12,099 of record LPNX011204858.1, read on the forward strand.
TCCAACTAGTACCCACTTGGCATAATTTTGATGGGCCCCTCTACCCCAAAAACAAGAAATAGCTAAAAAAACATGTTGATGATGTCATCATCATGTGTTTTCAGGTGTTTCTTGTTTTTTGGGTAGCGAGGCTTGTCAAAATTATGATGAGTGGGTACTCGTTGGATGAAGATTTTAATTACGCATCCAACGAGCTCTCTTGATTATAATTTGAGTAAAAACACGGGGAGATATGTCGAAAATACGAACAAAAAAGTAAATTTTTTTTATGATACCTATCCCCAAATTTAGATTAAAAATTTGTTTAATAGGTACTCCCTTTTTTAATTTTAAAGAATTTTGATTGACTAATACATGATGACATGGAATTTGTATTATTTTTGGATGGCCCACTTTAAATTGAAATTTCCTCTAATGACAGACATAAAATTACAATTACCCCCGTCATCCAAACAATTCCAGAAATTAGTTATAATTGGGAAATGGAATTATCCAAACAAATACGTAAAAAAAATAGCATAAGGAAAATATAATTGCATGCGATGAGAAAATAAATAGCATTACATAAATAAGCAATAAGTAATAACATATTTAGGTGTATACCAAAAATTAATAGCATCAAAAGCGCCAATGAGCGCATTTTCTGCACAATAAATATCTCGCCTTGGATGAATTCGAAAGGACTTCATCAGTGATAGTAGGAGTCACTACTTAGTTGAGATGATCAATATATATATGTATTACATGCAACGAATTGTATTTTGGAAATGGAAAAAAAAACACCTTAAGATGGAATATATTTTAATATAGATACTGCATCGTTATCTTGATAGTTTAGATATTTTAAACTTAGACAACATTTGAACTCGATTATGTAGATATCTAAATTTAGGTCAGCATAGTAACATAATACATTTTCTTAATTATAGATCAACAATTGTAACATATACTAATACTAAACATGGATTATATTTAGACAAAATAATGGTAAAAAAGTATATTGAAAGAAATTTTGTATGGACCACAAATTATGGAAAACTTATGTCATAGAAATGGGGTGCAAAACAAACGCAATAAGTGGGGTAAAATCATGGATGATAAAAGGTAAATGTTACATATAACTAATGTGTTTTTTTTCTTATTTTCACTATTTTATTCATTTTTCCACAAGGGAAGATAGGTAAACCTCCTTAAAGAGTTCTTAGATTTATATATATATTCATAGTTGGAAGGTGGTTAAGGGTTAGGCAGTTTGATTGGAAGAACTTATTGTGGCAGCAAATCATCTCTTCACCTCCATCCACCAAATATAGGTCACTACCAACATTGCTAGTGATGAGATCTTTAGCAACCTGTCACCTATAATCCAATTTAATGTATACAATATATTGGTAATATGTGATTGAATCAATGATGCTTATACTAGTTTATGATTGTTGATTTTCAAAGATTAAATTGTTGATAAATGATTGGTAGTTAGTAGTTCAAGTTTTGATTCTTTCTTCACTCAATATGTAATTATTTCATTTGGTTTGTTGTGGTAGTCACTTCCAAAACCTATTCCCAACCATTTAAATTTAGTGCTTTGGAATCCTCCTTGCTCTTTATCTTTTCTAGGACAGTCGAAGATGGAGTTTTATAATATGTTTCCTTTCTTCATAATATGTGTGGAATATAATATAAGGTTCTAGTATAAACCTTCTAATGATACCCCCCTATTATTGGAAAAACAATAGTCTAAATGAAGAGTCTCTCCAACCATGACAAGGGTTGGCCTACCTATAATTATCATGCAATTTCCGTTTGTGTAGATTCATATGATAACAAATTGGTGTCATTGATGGGGACTTCATTAACCCTCTAAAATCAAAATGACATCGATGATATTTTCTTTATCAGTTGATATTTTTTCATATCACTTGGTGACCTAATTAATTGTAGGAATTAATCACTTTGGAGAATAATAGAAGATCACTAAGATTTGATCTATGCAAGGTATAGTTTCGGGCCTCAACAAACCATGTCACTTGTTCTAGAAAGAGAAAAATAAATCATCTTATATTCTATTGTATTCTAAATGTGGTTCCACTATCACAACTACCTCTCAAGTAGCCACTTCACTATGACCTACAACTAATACTATAGCGAGTGAATCCACGGTAATTCCTTCTCTTGTTGGTAAGTTTTGCGATAATGTTATCTTCTTTACCTTTAGTCACCTATTTTTCAGTGTTAGTTCAAACTCAAGTTAGTACAATGGTATTTCTAGTAGTTAGGCTACTATTACAGTTTATGTTCCCTTGATATTTGCATATATTTCTAACTAGCTTCATAATATGCCGGTAGGTTACTATAGAAAGTGGATTTTAAATTTTTCTAAGAACAATGAAATATCTTTCAATAATTATTTGAGTGCATTGTTGACATTTGTGGATGAATTAGAATTCAAATATCAAGACGTGTTAATGAAAATTTTGTGCAAATTCTCAAAGGGGATGCACAAACATGGTATAAGTCTCTACCCAATGCCTCCATCAATGGATGGAAATATTTTAAAGGAAGTTTACATAAAAGTGGGATTAAAAACATGATAATGAATTCTTATTGGATGTGTTTAATTCAACTTGAAAAAGTGAAAATGACTATATTTCTAAATTCAATAATAGTATTGCTAAGCTTTATACTAAAATTTATAGTCATATACATCCTAATGAAAAATATGCTTTACTTTATTACTTTAAAGCATTCAATAAATCCTTTAGTTATTTTCTTGGGGAAAAGGATGTGAGGAACTTAGAGGGTTGTCTTGTTGTTTTAGTTAAGATAGGAAATAACCTGTTTTTAGTGAAGAAAATTCAACGTAAACCCTTCGTAATATTTGATCCAAAAGGAAGAATAATTCAAATGTCAAAGAAGGAAAGTGAGATTGAAAATGATGAGATGTAAACAATGTTCATGGATCTATTGCAAGACTTTAACAACAAGATGCTATGTCTAGAAAAAATTCTACAAAATCAGTAGGCTTCCCCTATAAATTAGTGAGTATTTTGTTGAAGGAAGCCCCCTCTTAGAAGAAGTTTTCAATTTGAAAATAAAGTTGATATATATAATATTATGAATTTTTTAACCACTATTGGTGCTTATGTAATTTGCCCAAAAAAGAAGCAGGTTGCAAGGTGTTTTCCCAAACAACATATATGTTTCCCCAAAATTAGTTGGAAGACATTTCTAAACAACAAGATGGTTTCTTGAACATGTTTTCCTTTAAAGATTTCAACTGCACGTATACCAGGTTTTAATCCAACGAGAGGGAAACCATGCAAGATATTTTTCCTTTGGATTTGGTTTAATTTAATGCATGCAAAAGAACTACCCAAGAAACATGTACGTTGTTTTGGTGTTTATCCAAACAAGATACATGTTTCCGAGAAATTAGTTGGAATACATTTATGAAAAACAAGATGATTCCTTGAACATGTTTTCCTTTGAAGATTTCATATACCAGATGTCAAGCCAATAAGAGGGAATCCAAGCAATATTTTTTACCTTTAAATTTGGGTTAATTTAATGCATGAAAAAATTAAAGTTCCTACTAGTGTGTATTCCCATGGAATCTAAATGACACCATCTCTGGTGAATAAAGTGAACTCAAAAGCAACAACCATAGTGACAAAAATCACAAAAGCTTATGTAAAGAGAAACAAAGCATATACTAGCCAACCAAATAACTAACTCATGCTAAAAAGGACACTCAACAATTGGTTTCCCCATAAAAGTAGCATTCTTTACTCATGCTTAATCACAATTATGTGTGGTAAGTGAGATATCAAAGATACATATTTCAATGCTACTAACAAAATTAATTTGTTTTCCTTGTCAGAAGGATTCCATCAACAAGTTCTTGAGTTTGGGGGATTCCATAAGTCCATCAAATGATCACCCCCTAGTATGTATTGGTATGAAAAAAGTTAAAGGACCCCCCTTTTTACGTTTCATTGCTTGTTAGTGATCTGTTACTTAAAAATTTCATGTTGGACTTAGTAGCATCAATTATTGTTATGACTATGAAGATGAAAGGTTTAGATCTTGAGAAACTATAAGGGTAGTTTTCACTTTCCTTTTCCTTTTCATTTGGAATTTGATTGTACAAAAAATATGGGTGAATATGAGGATTTATTTATAGGTCTTTAGTAGGTATGAAAAATGGGAATAAAACTATTGAAAGTGGTTGTTTATTCTAAGCTGATAGCAAATTAGGTAATAGACCTCTTTGAGGCAAAGAGCCTATGGATAAAGACATAGAGGGATGAAGTTTAGGATGAGATTGAATGATTTAAATCATTTTCCATCAATGCAATTTTGAGGGCCCAAAACCAAATGGCATACTCTATGGCTTCATCTGCTACTTTCTTTAATCATGCATGGTTATCGCTCACACACAAAATACAGTTGAGGTAGTGTTTTGGATCTTTGTCTCATATAATAATGGATACTGGTAGTTTTTTAATAAATCTAAAAATATTAAAGGTACTAACAAAATTTATTTGGCTAAACAAGTACTAGAGATAAATATTGGCGTTGAAGAGACTAATAGGATCATCAATGTTGATAAGGGGTGTACATAAGAGAAAAGGAAATTGAAATCCTTGGTAAGGGAGTACAAGGATGTATTTGTGTGGTGTTATGATGATTTAAATACCTATGATACTAAGTTGATAAATAATACAAAAGCATGAAAGACCATTCAAATATAATCATTAAAGACACATGAACCTTAACATAGCTCTGGTGATATAGAGAGAGTTACAAAATCTCATGGATTCCCACATCATCACCCATATTAGGCATTCAAACTAAATTGCTAATGTTGTTCTTGTAAGAAATACAAATGGATATATTCACATTTGTATTGATTTCAGAAATATTATCCTTATGTCTCCCAAAGACAGTTAACCCCTTCCAAGCATGGAGCATGTTTTACAAAATATCATAGGATTATGGATAATGTCCATGTTGGACAAATTGTTTGGTTGTAACTAGGTATCAGAATCCAACTAGGTAGGTTGACTTAAAGGAGGGTTAAGTTAGCATTTTCAAGTATAAATAAGGAAACTCCTCCTCATTTGTAATCAAGATCACGGGATCAAATAAGATACTTTTTCTCTTTCTTCTTATGTATAGGGTTAATCGAGTGGTGTGCACCTCCTTTCTTGGCAAGTTATAGGTTTTTTGAAGGGTAAAGTTGATGCATGAGGTCCCTTTACTATCTTTCAAATATTGTCTAAGGTGAAAAGATTCTTTGTTTGTCAATGTTTCTATGTAGCTGGGTCTATTAATGAATGGACAAGGAAAATGATATAATTACAAATGAATGGGCCTAATATCCTTGTGAACTTAGCAACTGGTTTCTTTGAGTTTTCAATGATGAATAAAATGTGAGGAAGGAAAGATCAATCAGATTTTCCTTGAGTATTTTTGCAAAACATACATGCAACAAAACTATGTTGGAGATACTAATTATAATTTTTTGGTACAACTTACCTTGATTTGTGGAGCTTGGAACTGTCTTCTTTTGATTTACCTTTCAAAATATCTTTCAACATACTAGCAATAATTTCATGTTAGGACCCATCAAATAAATATTTGCATGTTTATGAAAATAACAATACAAAGCTAAAAAAATATAGTTTGAGTAGTTTATCTCAATGAATAAAAACAATCATAATAATGAACATTCTATGGTTGATGGAAAATTTTAATTTAACAATGTAAATTACAATAATATTCAAGTAAAATAATTGGTAATAAGAGATCACCTAAGGAAACATCGAGAACCACAACACTATGTAAATAAGGTCATCGATCACATCAAAATGCCAATTTTTCCTTTGAAATATGAAAATATTTCCCAAGGATATCTGTAACAAGTTCCAATGGATGAGTCAAATAGAAATAGTAAAATTTAAACACTACAATTATAGAAATAACATTTTTCAATGTATAATTCCTTACCATTCATTGAGCTCCTCTCTGTTTCAAGAATAATTTAATATTCTCTATTAAAAAGGACCAACCACATGAAGGTGGAAGCTCTTATAGCCCCCTCCCCCCCCCCGCTCACATCACTCTCAATTCCCCAAACCCAATGCATCTACTTGCAAATAAACATCTAGTGTAAATTCATTCATTTAATAGTTGTGTTAGCACCATTTCTACCCTAACTGATTAGTAGGGGATATGGCCATTAAAAGGAGGAATGAGGTTAGAAATTTCCATATCATCTGACCCTTAAAGATTGGTAATGAATGTCTGCAAGTGTTTGAAGGGACCTTTCTAGATTCAAAATGTCAAAATACTTAAGAGATATTGATTTTTTACCTTAAAAATGCATTCAAAGGAAGAAATACCCCCTTAGTTGAATAATGATAGCAAATGAACGGCCTGGATTTGTAGTGGACAAAATAAAAAGCTAAAATTCATTTCCTCCCAAGGAAATTTGGGAGCAGAAGTAGGGAAGAGGTGAAAAAATTGGTTATAAAAGTGGTAAGCTCGACTTCCACTTTCCACAATCTAGATCCAACGAATCATATTGTTTCCACACATATCGACGGTGTAGAAAAGAAAAGGGTGAAAGTTGAAAAGCAGAAGATACAAGAGTTTGGTTGAAAAGAGTTAGAACTTCTGCCTTCCAACTTCCGTGATCCAGATCACATGGTCAAGAGAGATTCCACGTAGATCAATGATGTAGAAAGGCACAAAAGGGTAGAAATTAGAAAACGACCAACCCAAAGTTTCCAGGTATAAAAATTTGATCTTCCACTTTCCTCGATCCGCCAGATCCAATGGTCAGGAATTCTCCCATGTAGATCAATGGTGTGGAAAGACGCAGGATGGTGAAAACCGAAAATCGGGAAACTTAAATATTTTGGTGGGAGAAAATTGAAAGTCTGAGTTCTGATTTTCGCTTTTCAGAAAAGTGGGAAGGCAGAAAGGCAGAAGTGGAAATCCAGGGGTGAAAAGGTCATAATTTGCATCCACTAAAGATTAAAGTTTCGCTTTCCTCTTTCCAAAAAGTGCGGAGGCAGAAAGGAGGAATCGGAAAGATGGGGTCGAAAAAGTCATAATCATATTTTACAAAAAGTCGAAAGTTCACTTTCTTCTTTCCTCTGGATTGACGGTCCAAAAGTTTTCTGCAGACGATCAATGGTGCGGAAAGAAAAGGGCGGAAGCGAAAAGGAGGAAATGAGAAGTTTTGGTTATGAAAGTCAGGATCCCGCCTTCTTCTTTCTGCATCCCGCATCTTTACCTTAGATAAATGGCTCGAAGAATATTTGCCTAAGATCAAGGGTGCAGAAGAAGGGAACATATGCACAAGTAAAGAATACCTCCCGATAGGTGGAAACAGGTAGACCCTGGGGATTTCAATAGTCCAAATCACCCCTGATCTTAGATGCACATTGGGGATTGATTCTGTTGATCCAATATGCTTACGGAAATTAAATTTTCAAATTTACGGAATGGCTTAAAGATCGACATGTTTTGACGATCGATATTTAAATAAGAGAATTTCTATAGTTGTCATATATTTTCGCTGATCCAACTAGCATGGATAAATCAACCTTTCAGATCTGGAAATTCCTAAAGAGAAACATCATTGAATGGTTAGGATTTAAGTAGGTAAATATCAATGGTCCATGATGAATCTGCTGGTTAAAGATGCAGAGAAGAAGGAAACCTTTGCAGAACATCAAAGGAGGTCATGAGCCATCATTTTCCCTTAGGAGGATTGGTTTCCAGGTGTATAATTCTCCATTTTGGTCCATCATGTACATCCTAGCATGCTTTGTTATTTTGTAAATGATCATGGTGAATCTAACAGATCATAAGTTGTTGGGATTGATCCCCAATTTTGTAACTGATTTTAGGTTTTCGAGGTTGGTCTCGGTGTTGGAAAATTTGGGTTATAGTTGTCATTGATGTCAAAGGTGTTCACGAATGACAAAGGAATAACTAGTGAGTATGATGGTGTCCTAATGATGATGAAAGACTAAGGTAGTGATGGAAAAGTTGTTTATGAAGTATAAATCATAAGCAAAAGATACCATGGCAGAGCTAATGCAGCATAAGTCAAAATAAAGACAAAATGGCATGATGATGAGGTATCATAGTTATCTGCATGAGATTCGATGAATGAGGATTGGTTTTTGTATAATCCGCAAAGATACCATGGCAGATTTAATGCAACATAAGTCCATGGGGGCTTCACTTGCTTACCAATATCTGATCACATCAGTTCATATTGTAGGTTTTAAAATTATAAAAAAAGCAAACCAATATATTGCAGGTATTGGGGGGATGAGGGGTTTAAGGAGGGGGTGGGTAGGGTGGTTTATAAGGATTGAGGTATAAAAAGGGGTGGGGAGGAAGTTTTAAGTATTGGGAGGGGGTTTCAACAAAAAGATTTTGGGTCAATATCTCTTGAAATTAAGGGTATTCTTTAATATCCTACGATCGCACGTGCTATGTGAGAGGTTCACTAAGTGAAGTCCCCGTGCATAAGTCAAAGTAAAGAAAAAATGGCATGATGATGAGATGGCATAGTTATCTACATGATATCTGATGAATGAGGATTAGTTTTTGTATAATCCACATAGACAGAATGTAGATCCGCATTAGTACTAGAATGGACGGTCAGGGAGCGACCTACACTAGATCTGATGGTGAAGATCAAGTTTACATAAATTAGGAAGGAAGGATAAATATTCTAAAAAAGATCAAAGATCGGATGGTAGGCATTGATCCCACACCAGATCCGACAGTAGTAAGCATCCCACAAAAGATAGGCGAAAAATCCAAAGTTCCACAAAATATCAAGATTGAATGGTCAGGGATAAATCCACAAGGAAATCAATGGTCCAAGAAAATGTGGAAACAAAGTTGCAGAAAGGAAATTGTGGAAGTCCAAAATTGAAAAGTGTGATTCCGCATTCCGCATCCTGCAATCCGGAATGCGGAAAAAAAATGTGGAAAGGAAATTGCAGAAGTAATGTTCAATATTTAATGAAACCATATCCTGCATCCCGCAATCCAGAATATCGGATGACTAATATTAGTTTCGCTAAAAAGAGATCAACAGAGTAAAAGAAAAGTGCGGGAATAAGATTTGAGGAAGGAGCCTTAGGAAAGGGGTTTGTGGAAAGGAAAAAGCAGATAGTCGTCATCTCGCATCCCACAATCGGGAATACCAAACGGCTAATATTAGTTCCACTAAAAAGAGATCATTGGCCTGGAAGAATAGTGCAGAAAGAAGCTTGCGGGAAGGATCCTGCGGAAAGGAAAAAGTGGACAGTCGGCATCCCTCATCCTGCATCCTGCAATCTGGAGATCAATGGTCAGGAAAACACCCAACGAAGATCAATGGTGGGGAATTGTTGATGAGGAAACCATGGTTCAGGAATTCAATTTCGAGGAGGAAATCTATGCGCTAGATCGACGGACCAGAGAGACTCAAAATTAGATCAATGACATGGATTGATTTTGAAGAAGGAGATTTCAAAAGCACCAGAAAACATTAAGGTGAACTGCGGAAATGAATTTTGAGGTGAGTCCATAAATTGTTAAGAATAATTTCCAAACATGAAACTCATAGATGGAAGGTGAAGATCGTGTTTTATGAGAAAAACATGTACACATGAGCCTACGATCAAGATAGCTCACAGAGAGCTCGTAGAGGAAGAAAAGAAGCCCAAAGTCATGAGAAAAAGAAAAGCTTGAAGGTCTGAAGATAGAGTATTCCTACTGATGGAGGAGAGGAAGTCCATAGGAATTGGTTTGACGAATCCTCCGATCAGAGAGGAAGGGAGCTCACAAATCAGAAGTGATCAAGACTTTTTCAATTAATTATTTAATTAAAAATCGTTAGTCACGGATTGTTGAAAAAGTGTGAGAATCAGATTTGAAAGGGCATGATTGTGAAAGGGTATGTTTCCTAAATAAAGAGATGCGTCCGTAGGAAACCCAAAGATTCTTATACGCAGAATCATGAGTGACAAAAGTGTCAGTGTGACCAAGATCGATGTAACCATAGCATAAGACAGAGACCAGTGGGTGTGATAGAGAATGGAGGGAAAAATAAGTCTAACATATTACACAAAACATATTAGGGAGGCAGGGTGGTGCTAGGGCAGGAAACATGCATGCAGGAGGTTGTTGCCTCCTGTTAGTGGAACCTGATAAACTAGGGGGTCATATCCTCCTTCCAATTGGGATTGGTAAATAGGGTGTCGTAGCATCCTTTCAGTCGAAGTTGATAAACTAGGGGGTTGCATCCTCCTTCCAATTGGCAGTGGTAAATAAGGTGTCGTAGCATCCTTTCAGTCGAAGCTGATAAACCAGGGGGTTGTAGACTCCTTCCAATTGGTATTGGTAAATAGGGTGTAGTACCATCCTTTTCTGTAGCATCAGGAAAAACTGTTTGTATATACCAATTTTGCAGTAATAGGATGTATTGGTGGTTTACCCTATTGGGCTTCCACGTTAAAATTGTGTTCTATGTATTATTTTTGTTATGTGTTTCTAATGATAGATTTAAAAGTGGTTAAAATAGTATAAAATTAACAATACTGATTCACCCCCCCTGCCTCTTAGTATTGAACAATAAACCAACAATTGGTATCAGAGCAGGTTCCTTCAGCACAGTTTAACCACTGGAAGGAAGATCCCATTAAAATCACTATGGATCAACAAGAAGAGATTTACAAAGTAAATGGATCTCCAATACTTGGAAAAGAAGAATACATATTTTGGAATGGCAAGAATGAAAATTTATCTGAAGGAATTGGGACATGATGTATGGAATTTAGAGATAATTGATTACTTCCCACCAAAGAGGATAAGGACTCCAACTCAAAAGAAATCCAAGAAAAGTAACTCAATGGAAATGGATTCAATCCTTGATGGATTACCAGATGATGTCAAAGAAAAGATAGGTGAATGTAACTTTGCAAAGGAAATTTGGGATACGATAAAAGAACTCTACTCGGTTGAGCAAAGAGTAGAAGAAAAAATTTCTTTTCTCGAGGATGTTACTGAATATGAAGAAAATTTATTTATAGTGACAATAAACTCAGATGAGGAATCAAAAGTGGAAATAGAAGCCCGATACATGGCTGTTGTAGATGAAATTGAATAGTGTAGGAAAAAGAACAAAGTCTTGAAAGGAAAATTGTCAAAATATCAAGAAGAGAAAAATTCAAAAGAAGAGGAAGTCAAAACCCTCCAAGAAGAGCTATGCAATTCAAGACAACAAGTGTTGGCTAGTATGAAAGAGGTCCAGAGCTTAAAACAATAATTTATTGAATTCAAGGAAGAAGTGAAGAAGCTAAAAGATCAGCTGACTGTTAGTGGGAAGTTCAAGGAAAGTACTGAAGCTCTTAATAAAGTCCTCAGCTTACAAATATCCTCCATGGATAAAACAGGTCTTGGATATAATCGTAAAGGATCAAGCTCCATCATTTATGAAAATGTTAAATGTCAACATGATGCCTCCAAATATACACCCAGGTAGCAAAAGAATCACAAGGAAATGAAGTCCAATTATCATAATTATTCTCATCCTCCCAAGATGAAAATTTTTAGAAGAGATGCAAAAGAAAAGAGTCATTACAAGCAAAAAAACAAGAGATTCTCCAAGCATACATTCTTGTTGGAATATAATAAACCCACTCATAAAATAATTAATTATTATTTGATTAATTTCCTACCCACTAGCTTAGATAGTTGGAATCCACTTGCAACTTAGAGTCAACACTTGCCATCTATATCCTAGGAATGATTTATTTCTGATTCTGGGTTGATCTTGACCACTTTATGGCCATCCAGAGTTGGTAACTACGCTTTACAACATATTCTGCTTTATTATGCTTTACCCGATTTATCCTTCTTTTATGTGGATAAGGTAAAGCTAGTCAACTAGGAAACTGGTAGCTTTTGTTTCCAACCCATCCTCCATTATTTTCTCTCCATATTCTAGGATTAGCAAGTCTTTCCTTCACTCATGATCACTCACACATGCTATTGCTAATTCGTGAGGTTCTTGGTAGATTGGGAAAGTGCTTTAGCCAACTATGGGGTTTATCATAATTAGTAAGCCTTCTTTATGGGCTAGCTTGATTTGTCTTCTAGCAACTCTATTTTCCTTTATAAGGATGTATTACCTATGTAATAATATAAATTATCATTTATTGATCATTCATTAATGTGTGTTCATTAATTCTTCTTCTTCTCTCCTTATGCTAATTCTCTACAATTATATGTGAGGTTAATTGTGTGCCTAGATCCTTAGTCTCTTTATGAAATTCCTTATTCCATCAAGGATTTAGAATTTCTACATGGTATCAGAGCTAAGGTTCTCAAAGTTCAAGTTCTACATGGTATCATATCTAAGGATATCAAATATTTACATGATATCATATCTTTGAGAGTTCATTAATTAATCCTCCTTTTCATATTTGTAGGTTTATTTTGCAGGTTCAACTTCGAATGGATTCAAGAGTATCAATTCCTCTTCTTTCTCCATTCACAAGCTATTCAAAGTGGAAATTGAATATGATTTCATACCTAAAGAGACAAGGTCTCTATGAGATATCTATTGGAGCTGGTGAAGAGTCTTATGAAGAGCCAAGTGACTAGTTGAATGATTGTGATAGATCAATTGGAGCTATTTTTCTAGGTATCTCTCCAAGCATGCACTACCTTATTGATTCTGTTGAATACCCAAAGGATCTCTGGACAACATTGGATAGATTTTTGGGAAAGGAAAATGAGGATCCTTCTAGCTATCTGGAGAGTGCCTCTAGCTCCTCAATGATTTCTCTCTCTCAAGATGTCTCGGCCTTTACAGTCTCAGATGAAGTTTATCATGAAGAAGAAGTTTCTCATACAGTTCTTGTTTCTACTACTCTCTTTGATTCGAATGCTTCCTCTTTCAATCAAGAAGAAAATATTGAAGAGCCATATTTTTCTATGTCTCTTGAAGTAGAAGATCTTGATTCACCTCTTATGATGTTGTTGATGAAAAATAAGTGACTAATGGAGCTGATATTGCTATTGATGATTCACTTACACATTCAATGTTATCTATGTCTTCTATCATGGATTCTGAGATCCATATGCCAAAACTCTCACACTTTGTGCATGCCTCTCTTATTGATGGTGCGCAACCTAGTGACTTCCAGGAAGTTTGCTTAGCCAAATCACGTCCTTATAGTCTTTTGTCACTTACCATACTTGATCCCATGTGATTCTATAGCTCCTCCTTTGTTCTTGGCACTCATTCTCAGATCCTCCTTGAAGATTTTGTACAACACTATCTTTCCTCCTTACATTCTTCTACCACAGAGGATTCTTTACCAGTATATTCCCATGAGTCTACTATTGTGCTTATATGTGATCTCTTGGATTCTTTGGAAGCTATATCAACTTATGGAGCCCATGCATTCTCACTCTTTGATCCTATGCCTTCTCTATGTTCCTACATGATCACTTTCACACATCCTCTCTGTGTAAATGAAGATGGAGACATTATACATTTGCTTGGATAGATATTTCACCTATTTGGAGCTCATTTCATCTCTACTGGTTCAAATTTCAAGTCATCTCATCATATTGGAGCTGATTACAAGTCTCAAGATCCTTCAGTATTTCCTTCACATCATTGGATCTCAGTTGTTCTACATGGTTCTAGTTTCCATCCTGTAGCTGTCCTTGATCTAGGTGAGCAGATTTATCTTCTTCCCAAGAAGAAGATTCCTCTAGACATCAGCATTTAGTTTGGAGAAGTAGAAACACCAACAGTTCAACATTTTTGGTATTACTTTTCTGTCTTTTCTTGAGGGAGGATTTTCCCCTTGAGGTTTTTCCTCTTTCCTCATTTCTTTGGACAAGATAAATTGTAAAAGGATGACCATAGCTTTATTGATGGGCCCTATATGCATATATATTTATGATTAGTTCAGATATATATTCATAAATTCAGGCTTAAAGGGGGGTGTTGGAATATAATAAACCCACTCATAAAATAATTAATCATTATTTGATTAATTTCCTACCCACTAGCTTAGATAGTTGGCATCCACTTGGACCTTAGAGTCAACACTTGCCATCTATATATTAGGAATGATTTATTTCTGATTCTAGGTTGATCTTGACCACTTTATGGCCATCCAGAATTGGTAATTGCACTTTACAGCAGATTCTGCTTTATTCTTCTTTATCTGCTTTATCCTGCTTTTCTGTGGATAAGGTAAAGCTAGTCAACTAGGAAACTGGAACCTTTTGTTTCCAACCAATCCTCCATTATTTCTCTCCATATTCTAGGATTAGAAAGTATTTCCTTCACTCATCATCACTCACACATGCTATTGCTAATTTTTGAGGTGCTTGGTAGATTGGGAAAGTGATTTAGCCAACTATGGGGTTTATCATAATTAGTAACCCTACTTTATGAGCTAGCTTGAGTTGTCTTCTAGCTACTCTATTTTCCTTTATAAGGATGTATTACGTATGTAATAATATCAATTATCATTTATTGATCATTCATTATTGTATGTTCATTAATTCTTCTTCTTCTCTCCTTATGGTAGTTCTCTACAATTCTATGTGAGGTTAATTGTGTGCCTAGATCCTTAGCCTGTTTATGAAATTCCTTATGCCATCAAGGCTTTAGAATTTCTACAATTCTATGGATATTTTCATTGTTGTCACAAGTTTGGTCACAAGGCTGGTGATTGTAGAATTAAGGAAGAAGATGAAGGACTAATAAGGAAAGAAGAAACCAACATCTCTAATAGAAAAAGACGGATTTTGTGTTTCATATGTCACAATATTGGACACTTTGCAAGACATTGGAAGAATAGTATATGCACACCTTCCAAGGAAACTCATAAGAAGGTATGGAAGATGAGAATCAAGAAACAAAGAAATGAGAAACCAGCAAACCTCATGCAAAGATGTGGAGAAGAAAGGAAAACTCCAAAGATGTAGAAGAAATAAAGATTTCAAACATTAGTGAAGTCTCCAAAGATAATGATGAGCATAATAGAGGAATAAATAAGGATGAAATCCTTTATGAGGAAAAGAAAGATGGAGATATAAAAGAATACACCGATAAAGATGAAGGTGATGAAGAAGGATGCAGTGATGACTGTGGGATCCTTTTTCTAAAAAGGTCTCTCATGATTTAAAGAAAACCCTGAAAATAACATTAGAAGGAATCTTATACTGAGGGAGAGTTAAAGTAAAAAAATTCTAATTGGTATCTACGAAAAAATTCAATTGGTATCTAATGTTGAAGTATATTGAAAGCTATCTTCTTCAAATATGATGGGTGATCAAGGTTGGTGTATGGATGACATAGAATGTGTGAAAATATGCGCACTTCAAATAAACTGTGTTTTGGAAATGCACACCATTTGGTGTCCTTGGGAAAATAATTTTGTCTGATGACATGGGTCTATTCATTGATGTACTTTCCATATGGTCATGGCTTCAGTATTCCATATGGTGGCCACACGTACGAAATATACACCTTCCAAGTCAGAAAAAAGTCATAGTAAAACTTAAAAAACTATGTATAAAAAGGGGTATGTTGCACATAGGTGAAATATGCCTGTGCAGTGTTGAGAAATATGCCTAGACAATAAATGAAAGGTAATGCACATAGATATGGTGAAAGAATGATGTGGTGGATAGGATAAGTGTGTGATTTATATATAAAAAAATGAATTGGTTACAAACAGAGTTATAAACATAGATATATATAAACATCGAATTATAAACAAATGATTTGGTTATGAACCGTAGTAAAAACAAAGTTTTTATTATTATTTAATAAAAGGATTAATAAATGAGAAAGTGTTATCGAATAAGACAGAGAAGTGTTATTTAAATGAAAGGGTGTGTTTTACAAAATTTTAGAAGGATGTGATTTTGTCATTAAAATGGCCTAACTTTTAATGAAGGAATGTGGTTGTTAAGAAACGGTTGGTGAAAGGGTGCATTGGTTCAAGTCATTGAAGAGATATATATATATATATATATATATATATATAATCAGCAGATCGAGGAAGTTGAGGGTGTCTCTTCTATGAATAATAAGGATCTAAAGAAGAAGACACGTGTCTCTGTATGTCTCTGTGTGATATGATAAGAGAGAAAAAGGCGTCTCTATGATTCGTTTCAGGAAAGTATGTTTGTCAGTGAAGATTTGAAATATGAAGACTATGTCTGCTGCTTTTTATATGAAGATCTAAATGCATAGGCTTAAGGAATTTTGATAAAAGAGGAATCCAATTAACTTACAGGAAGAATAAACCATTAGATATGGTAGCATGAATAGAGTTTAAAAAAAAAGGAAACATGTATCCTAGAAAAGAAAATGGATAAGTGTTGGAATAATGTTGAGTGGAGACTCTATCACAAAAATGTTGACAAAGGAGAAGAAGTATAGTGACAGGGGGATTCCATGGACCTATCAGCTAACCTATCATTCAAGAACAGGAAATGTTAAGATAAGTGATAATACATTGGTTAAATAACCAAGTTCATTTTAAAGGGGAGATATGCTGACATGAGGAGTTGTCAAAAAGAGAGACAGGAAAACTTATATCAAAATGGGTGCAACATTGGCATACAAGGTTATCCTTTGTCATTGTTTTCAAAGGGGGAGAATGTTTAGAGGTTGCCATCAATGCCAAAGGGGGAGATTGTTGGAAAATTTGGGTTATAGTTGTCATTGATGTCAAAGGTGTTCACGAATGACAAAGGAATAACTAGTGAGTATGATGGTGTCCTAATGATGATGAAATACTAAGGTAGCGATGGAAAAGTTGTTTAAGTACAAAGCATAAGAAAAATATGCCATGGAAGAGTTAATGCAGCATAAGTAAAATTAAAGAAAAAATGGAACGATGATGAGGTGGCATAGTTATATGCATGAGATCTGATGAATGAGGATCAATTTTAGTATAATCCGCAAAGATACCATGGCATAATTAACACATAATTAACGCAGAATAAGTCAAAGTAAATACAAAATGACATGATGATGAGGTTACATAGTTATCTGCATGAGATATGATGAATGAGGATTAGTTTTTTTTTAATCCACAAAGACAAAATGCAGATCCGCATCAATACTAGAATGGACAGTCATGGAGCGACCTGCACTAGATCTGGCAGTGAAGATCAAGTTTACATAAATTAGGTGGGAAGGCCAAAGATTCCGGAGAAGATCAAGATCAGATGGTATTAATTGATCCTGCACTAGATTCGATGGTTAGTAAGCATCCCGCAAAAGATAGGCGGAAAATCCAAATTTCCGCAAAAGATCAAGATCGGTTGGTAAGGGATAAATCTGCAAGGAAATCAAGGGTCCAATAAAATGTGGAAACAAAGTTGCGGAAAGGAAATCGCAGAAGTCCAAAATCGGAAAGTGTGATTCTGCATCCTGCATCCCGCAATCCACAATGTGGAAAGGAAGGAGCCCGCGAAAATAAAAAAGTGAACAGTCATCATCCCGCATCCCATAATCCAGAAGATCAGACGGCTGATACTAGCTCCTCTAAAATAGATCAATGGCATGAAAGAAAAGTGTGAAAATAATCTTGTGGGAAGGATTTTGTGGAAAGGAAAAAGTGGACATTCGGCATCTCACATCCTGCATCCCTCAATCTGGAGATCAGAAGTCAAGAAAATGCTTGATGAAGATCAACGGTGGGGAATCATTGATGAGGAAACCATGGTGCAGAAATATGATTTCGAGGAGGAAATATATGCGTTAGATTGATGGACCAGAGATAATCAAATTATATCAACGGCTTGGATTGATTCTAGAAAAGGAGATTACGGAAGCACCAGAAAACGTTCAGATGAGCTGCGGAAATGAATTCTGAGGTTTGTCCATAAATGGTAATGAAGAATGTCCAAACATGAAACTCATATATGGAAGGTGAAGACCATGTTTTGTGAGAAAAAAATGTACATATGATCCTGCGATGAAGATAGCTCATAGAGGAAGAAAATAATCCCAAAGGCATGAGAAAAAAAATATCTCGAAGGTCTGAAGATAGAGTATTCCTGCTGATGGATGAGAGGAAGTCCACAGGAATTGGTTTGATGAATCCTATGATCAGCGAGGAAGGGATCTCACAGATCAGAAGTGATCAAGATTTTTTTAATTAATTATTTAATTAAAAAATCATTAGTCACAGATTGTTGAAAAGGTGTGACAAACACATTTGAAAGGGAATGATTGTGAAAGGGTATGTTTCATGAATAAAGAGATGCATCCATAGGAAACCTAAAGATACTTATACATAGAAGTATGAGTAATAAAAGTGTCAGTGTGACCAATACTGATGTAGCCATAGCATAAGATAGAGACCAGTGGGTGTCACAGAGAATGGAGGGAAAAACAAATCTAACATATTACAGAAAAACATATTAGGGAGGTAGGGTGGCGCTAGGTAGGAAATAGGCTTGCAGGGGACTGTTACCTCCTTTTAGTCGAACCTGATAAACTAGGTGGTCATAACCTCCTTCCAATTAGCATTGGTAAATAGGGTGTCGTAGCATCCTTTCAGTCAAATCTAATAAACCAGGGGGTCGTAGCCTCCTTCCAATTGGCATTGGTAAATAGGATGTCGTAGCATCCTTTCAGTCAAAGCTGGTAAACTAGGGGGTCATACACTCCTTCCAATTGGTATTTGTAAATAGGGTGTAATACCATCCTTGTCTGTAGCAGCACGAAAAAATATTTGTAAATAACAAATTTTCATTAATAGGACGTATTCATGGTTTACCCTATTGGGATTCCACATTAAAATTGTGTTCTGTGTATTCTTGTTGTTATGTGTTTCTAATGATAGATTTAAAAGTGGTTAAAATATTAAAAAGTTCGCAATACTGATTCACCTCCCCTCTTAGTATTGACCAATAAACCAATAATTGGTATCAGAGAAGGTTCCTTCAGCACAGTTTAACCACTGGAAGGAAGATCTCATTAAAACCACTATGGATCAACAAGAAGAGATTTACACAGTAAATGGATCTCCAATACTTGGAAAAAAAGAATACATATTTTGGAGTACAAGAATGAAAATTTATCTAAAGGCATTTGGACATGATGTATGGAATTCGGTGATCATTGATTACTTCCCACCAAACAGGATAAGGACTCTAGCTCAAAATAAATCAATGAAAAGTAACTCAATGGAAATCGATTCAATCCTTGATGGATTACCTTATGATGTCAAAGAGAATATAGGTTAATGTAACTCTACAAAGGAACTTTGGGACAAGGTAAAATATCTCTACTCAGTTGAGCAAAGGGCAGAAGAAAAACTTGCTTTTCTCTAGGATGTTAGTGAAGATGAAAAGATAAGTGAATATGAAGAAAAGTTATCTTTAGTGACAGCAAACTCAGATGAGGAATCAAAAGGGAACATAGAATCCCAATACATGGCTGCTGTAGATGAAATTGAAAAGTGTAGGAAAAACAACAAAGTGTTGAAAGGAAAATTGTCAAAATATCAAGAAGAGAAAAATTCAAAAGAAGAGGAAGTCAAAACCATCCAAGAAGAGATACGCAATTCAAGACAACAAGTGGTGGCTAGTATGAAAGAGGTCATGAGCTTAAAACAAGAAGTTGTTGAATTCAACGAAGAAGTGAAGAAGCTAAAAGACCAGCTAACTGTTAGTGAGAAGTTCAAGGAAAGTATTGAAGGTCTTAATAAAGTCCTCAGCTTACAAATATCCTCCAGGGATAAAACAAGTCTTGGATATAATTGTAAAGGATCAAGCTCCATCATTTATGAAAATTTTGAAAATGTTAAATGTCAACATGATGCCTCCAAAGATACACCCAGGAAGCAGAATAATCACAAGGAAATGAAGTCCAATTATCATAATTCTGCTCATCCTCCCAAGATGAAAATTTTCATAAGACATGCAAAAGAAAAGAGTCATTACAAGAAGAAAAACCAGAGATTCTCCAAACATACATTCTATGGATATTTTCATTGTTCTCATAAGTTTGGCCACAAGGATAATGATTGTAGAGTCAAGGAAGAAGATGAAGGACTAATAAGGAAATAAGACACCAACATCTATAATAGCAAAAGACATATTTTGTGTTTCATATGTCACAATATTGGACACTTTTCAAGACATTGCGAGAATAGTACATGCATACCTTCCAAGGAAACTCATAAGAAGGTATGGAAGATGAAAATAAAGAAACAAAGAAATGAGAAACCAGTAAGTAGAATACCTCATGGAAAGATGTCGAGAAGAAAGGAAAAATACAAAGATGTATAAGAAATAAATATTTCAAACATCAGTGAAGTCTCCAAAGATAACGATGAGCATAATAGAGGCATAAATACGGATGGCATCCTTTATGAGGAAAATCAAGATGGATATATAAAAGAATACACCGATAAAGATGAAGGTGATGAAGAAGGATGTAGTGATGACTGTGGGATCCTTTTTCTAAAAAGGTCTCTCGTGATTTAAAGAAAAGCTTGAAGATAAATTAGAAGGGATCTTATACTCAGGGGGAATTAAAGTAAAAAATTTCCAATTGGTATCTAAGAAAAAATTCAATTGGTATCTAATGTTGAATTATATTGAAATTTATCTTATTCAAAGATGATGGGTGATAAAGGTTGGTGTATGGATGACACAGAAAGTTTGAAAATATGTCTGGTTCAAAGAAACTGTCTTTTGGAAATGCACGCCAGTTGGTGTCCTTGGGCAAATAATTTTGTCTGATGACATGGGTATGTTCATTGATGTATTGTGCATATGGTCATGGATTTAGTATTCCATATGGTGTCCACACTTACGAAATCTACAACTACCAAGTCAGTAAAAAGTCATATTAAAACTTAAAAAATTGTGTATAAAAAGGGGTATGTTGCACAAAGGTGAAATATGCTTGTGCAGTGTTGAGAAATATGCCTGCACAATCTATGAAAGGTAATGCACACATATATGGTGAAATCATGATGTGGTGGATAGGATAATTGTGTGAATTATATATAAAAAAACAATTTGGTTATAAACAGAGTTATTAACATATAT
>LPNX011204858.1:33768-57063 GCA_001517045.1 Pseudotsuga menziesii
AAGACAGACAAGTGTTATTTAAATGAAAGGATGTGTTTTACAGAAGTTTAGAAGGATGTGATTTTGTCATTAAAAGGGCGTGATTGTTAATGAAGGAATGTGGTTGTTAAGACACGGTTGGTGAAAGGGTGTGTTGGTTCAAATCATTGAAGAGATATATATATATATAATCAGAATATAGAGGAATTTGAGGGTGTCTCTTCTATGAATAATAAGGATCTAAAGAAGAAGATGTGTGTCTCTGTATGTCTCTGTGTGATATGATAAGAGAGAAAAAGCCGTCTCTATGATCCGTTTCAGGAAAGTATCTTTGTCAGTGAAGATCTGAAGCATGAATACTGTGTCGATTGATTTTTATATGAAGATCTAAATGCACAGGCTTAAGGAATTCTGATAAAAGCGGAATCCAGTTAACTTAAAGGAAGAATAAACCATTAGATATGGCAGCATGAACAGATTTTAAAAAAATAAGAAACATGTATCCTAGAAAAGAAAATGGATAAGTGTTGGAAAAATGATGAGTGTAGACTCTGTCACAAAAATGTTGACAAAGGACAAGAAGTACAGTGACAGGGGGAGTCCATGGATCTATCAGTTAAGCTATCATTCAAGAACATGAAATGTTAAGATAAGTGATAATACATTGGTTAAATAACCAAGTTCATTTTAAAGGGTATATATGATGACAGGAGGAGTTGTCAAAAAGAGAGATAGAAAATCCTATATCAAAATGGGTGCAACATTACCAGACCAGGTTATCCTTTGTCATTGTTGTCAAAGGGGGAGAATGTTTATAGGTTTCCATCAAGGCCAAAGGGGGAGATTGTTGGAAAATTTGGGTTATAGTTCTCATTGATGTCAAAGGTGTTCATGAATGACAAAGGAATAACCCATGAGTATGATGGTGTCTTAATGATGATGAAAGACTAAGGTAGTTATGGAAAAGTTTTTTATGAAGTACAAAGAATAAGAAAAAGATACCATGGAAGAGTTAAAGCATAGTTAATGCAGCATAAAACAAAGTAAAGAAAAAATGCATGATGATGAGGTCGCATAGTTATATGCATGAGATCCAATGAATGAGGATCATTTTTTGTATAATCCACAAATATACCATGGAAGAGTCAATGCAACATAAGTCAAAGTGCAGAAAAAATGGCACAATAGTGAGGTGGCATAGTTATCTGCATGAGATATGATGAATGAGGATCATTTTTTGTATAATCCGCAAAGACAGAATGCAGATCCACATTAGACCTAGAATGGACGGTCAGGGAGTGACTCACATTAGATATAACGGTGAAGATCAAGTTTACATAAATTAGGCGGGAAGGCTAAAGATTCCGAAAAATATCAAGATTGGACGGTAGGCATTGATCCCGCACCAGATCCGATGGTTAGTAAGCATCCCGCAAAATATAGGTGAAAAATAAAAAGTTCCACAAAAGATCAAGATCGGACAGTCAGGGATAAATCTGCAAGGAAATAAACGGTCCAAGAAAATGTGGAAACAAAGTTGCAGAAAGGAAATTGCAGAAGTCCAAAATCGGAAAGTGTGATTCCGCATCCAAGCAATCTGCAATGCGGAAAGGAAATTGCAGAAGTAACGTTCAATATTTTATGAACCCGCATCCCACATCCTGCAATCCAGAATATCGGACAGCTGATATTAGTTCCACTAAAAACAGATCGACGGCGCGGAAGAAAAGTGCGGAAAGAAGTGTTAATGTAATTGTAACTTCAGAATGTATTCACTTGTATTTCTCATGGATTTTAACCTGATGTTTATTCTGGAATGTTCTTGTGTCATGTCATGCCCCAATGTTCCGATCGGGATAATTAATAATGTAAACAAGTAATGTCAAGTCATTTTGGGTAACCCTCCTATTGTCTAAGGGTTAAAGTCCCACCAGTTCTGGGGCACTAGGGTTATTAGACTCTCCTAGTGAGGTCAGCCATAGTAGGGTTTTAGTCATGTCAGGATTAGTATAAATAGAGAGCCGAACTCTCTATTTAGCACACATCTCATACACACTCAAGTGTAGCGCATAGTTGAGGAAGAGAAAGACACTGGGGCAAGAGGAAAGAGCTTACTGTTGTCGGGAGATTGTCTTACTATTTTTGGGTTTCACTTTGGTGCTGATTCTATCTCAGAGGAAGTTGCGGGGTTTTCTCCATTTATGGTTTCCCTGAGGAAAAACACTACGTTCATTGTCTCTTGTGTTTGATTGTTGTGCTTGTTGTTCTCTCAGTTTAAAGATCCTAATGATATGCTAGCTTAATGTTAAAAAACTAACATGTTATCAGAGCTAACATGAGAAGAAGACACTGTGCAGTTGTGGGAACTAGGGCTTCCTATTTTTTGAATCTCTCTCCACATATTTTTAGAAAAATAAGGGTGGAATAACTCTCCTCCCTAGCGCGCATATTTCTTTTGAAGCAGAATCCAATTCTGAGGTTTTTCAGTTTTGGACCTGACACTACTGCCAGAAATTAGGGCTTTTCACAGAAGAGGAATTTTTTAGTGGGCCCAGCACTGGATTGATATCCTCCCCAAAATCAAATTTAGGGATCAATTTCAAAGCATTTGGTTGGAAAGAACTCTGGAAAAGCAAAACCCTAATCTGCTCCTAAACCAGTACTGCAAGATTTCAGCTTCAAATCCAGATCCAACATATTGACCTGGTGAGATATAAATCTTTTGTATTTCCATTTGAGGTTCTTAGTTAAGATGTATCATAATACGAAGCTTGATGAAAAGATTGAGGGAGCTGATAAATTTCAAGCTTGGAAGTATAGGATCTCCCTGGTCCTGGAAGAGAATGAGTTTGACTCCTACATCCATGAGGAGGTTCCAATTCCAGAGGGAGATGAGGCCAAGGCCTTACATAAGAAGATGTTGGTTATGGAAAAGAGGATCATTGCAGATTCTATCAACGATCACCTTATTCCATAGGTTTCCTCCTTTAAGACACCTAAAGCCATGTTTGATTCCCTAACCAAACTATTTGAAGGGAAGAACATCAATTGGAAGATTACTCTAAGGAACCAGTTGAAGAATGTCAAGATCCAAAATTTGGAGACCATCCAATAACACTTCACAAGGGTCTCCCAGATTAAAGAACAACTAGAAGCTATAGATGAAGAAGTGGAGAATGCAAGAAATTGTGATGACAACATTGAATGGCCTCGCTAGGTCATGGGATTCTTTCATCCAAGGAATCCGTGCTAGGAAGAAGTTGGTCAAGTTTAGCAGACTATGGGAAGAATGCTCTCACGAAGAGGCTCAGATAGCATCTTGAGAAGAAAAGATGGGAAATGAAGATCAATCTCTCACAGTACACTCAAGGAAAGGAAGAAGGGAAAAGCATCATCACCAAGGTAAGCATTCTCATCAGAAAGGTTCATCTAAACTCATATGTTATACATGTGATGAAATAGGACACTTTTCTAGAAACTATCCCATGAAAAAGAATGGATCCAAGAAGAAGAAGAACTCCAAAAGAAAACATCATGCTCACACTGCTGAGGATGATGATCCTCCAAGGAAGAGAGTAAATCAAGAAAGACTCTTCAAGAGAGGATGAATATGTTCTAATTTTCGCTCTCATGGGAATTTTCACTCATGGAAGCAAAGATTGGCTTATTGACAGTGGGGCTTCCAAGCACATGACAGGTTTCAAAGAATCCTTTGAGAAACTATCTGAACATAATTCACCCCATAAGGTGAAGCTAGGAGATGACTACCAATATCCAATAAAAGGTAGTGGTGAATCCTCCTACAAGCTAGACTCTAGAAAGTATATAAAAATGAAGGATGTTCTATTTGTACCGGGACTCAAGAAGAAACTTCTCTCCATATATGCACTGGATGCAAAAGGCATGAGGGTTGCATTTATAGATGGCCAAGTTATCATGTGGCCAAGAGGAAAGACTATTGACGATGCAATAGTGACTGGAGAACAAGAAGGAGTTTTATACAAGATGAAGGGCCATTCATGTTATTCTTAGCTAAGACATCAATATTTCATTTCATATTCATAACAAAAGCATATAAATAGGATCACTAAAAGATAGACAAGCACAACCATACAAAAGGAACACAAGGATTTAACCTGGGAAAACCCTAAAGGGAAAAACCCAACAAAAGCTTCCTCAATATAGATGCCCCAAAAAGATAAAAGATAAAAGATAAAACTAGCAAGGAGATCAAAGCCTAATCCTCCTCCTTCTCCATATACTTCTCTTCTCCACTAATGCGCTACACAAGTGAGAGTGTGTGTCCCAAATGAGGAGCACTACACCTCTATTTATATTCATCTATTCACTTAAGTTAACTCATCTATCATGTAGGCTTGAGTTAATCATGTAGGCTCGAGTTACACATGTAGGCTCAAGTAACCACACTGGGGTGCTAATGACCCACCTTTACAATTAGAGGGGACTTCCTCATGACTCTTATTAGTTCTTCCTATTAGGAGAATCGAGGTACAAATTAATAAAAGTGGTTCTCCCGGTAGGACCATTGGGGACCACAAAGAAATACATATAGAATATTCTTTGAAGTTACAATATTTCAACACTCCCCCTTAATGAGAAGGGTATTCTATAACAACATCAACAACAACAATAATAGGAGAGAGATAGAGGACATCATCAACATCATCAGGGTGATACATCTATAAATCATTGGAAGCTTTTCAACATCATGTAGTCTTCATCTTCAATCTTTAGTCTTCAGCATCATCAGTGCTTTGACCGCTTCGATCAGCAACATCTTCAGCATCTTGACTCTTCAATCAGTAGCAACATCTTCATCACTTTGACCTTTCAATCAGCAACATCTTCAGCACTTTGACTTTTCGATCAGCAACATCATCTTCAGCACTTTGACCTTTCGATTAGCAACATCATCTTCAACACTTTGACCTTTCGATCAGCAACATCTTCTTCAGCACTTTGGCCTTTCAATCAGCAACAACATCATCATCATACTCTGATCTTTCGATCAGAAACATCATCATGAAAACATCATCAAAATATCAACATCATCATCATCAAAATATTAGCATCAAAATATCATCATCATCATACTCTGATCTTTCAATCAGAATCATCATTATTATCAGCCTCTAATCTTTCGATCAGAAACATCATCAACCGAACATCATCATACTCTAACATCAACTCATCATCATATTCTTATCTTTCGATCAGTACGTCATCATCATCATACTTTGATAATACAACATCATCATCATCCGGATCTCATCATAATCACATTCTGATCTTTCGATCAGAAACATCATCATCATCATCGCATTCTGATATTTCGATCAGAAAACACCATCATCATCAGCAACATCATAATCATAAGCAACTTCTGATCTTTTGATCAGAGAAACATCATCATCATCATATTCTGATATTTCGATCAGAGAACATCATCATCAGCAACTTATGATCTTTTCATCAGAGAAACATCATCATCATCATATTCTGATATTTCGATCAGAGAACATCATCATCGTCAGCAACAGCATCATCATCATATTCTAATATTTCAATCAGAGAACATCATCATCATCAGCAACTTTTGATCTTTTGATCAGAGAAACATCATCATTAGCAACAACTTCTGATCTTTCAATCAGAGAAACATCATCATCATCATATTCTGATCTTTCGATCAAAGAACATCATCATCAGTAGCAACATCATCATCATCATATTCTGATCTTTTAATCAGAGAACATCATCATCATCAACAACTTCTGATATTTCGATCAGAGAACATCATCATCATCAGCAACATCTGATCTTTTGATCAGAAACATCATCATCATCATCACACTCTGATCTTTCGATCAGAAAACATCATCATCATCAGTAGCATCCCACAGTACAAATACAAAGAAGTATTTGGATCTCTTTTGGACTAAAAATCCAAGGATGATGCAATCCTATCACATTCTCAACAATCGAGGTCACCAAATCCATTCTGAACTGAGGTTCAAGGATGATGCATTCCTACCACATTCTCGATGACCGAAGTTACATCGGATCCGTTCTGAACTGAAGTTCAAGGATGATACAATCCTGCCACATTCTTGATGACCGAAGTTATACCGGATCCATTCTGAACCGAAGTTCAAGGATGATAAAATCCTGCCACATTCTCGATGACCGAAGTCACATCGGATCCGTTCTGAACCGAAGTTCAAGGATGATACAATCCTGCCACATTCTCGATGACCGAGGTTACACCGGATCCATTCTGAACCGAAGTTCAAGGATGATACAATCCAACCACATTCTCTATGACCAAAGTTACACCGGATCCATTCTGAACCGAAGTTCAAGGATGATACAATTCTGCCACATTCTTGATGACCGAAGTTACACCGGATCCATTCTGAACCAAAGTTCAAGGATGATACAATCCTACCACATTCTCGATGACCGAAGTTACACCGGATCCATTCTAAACCGAAGTTCAAGGAAGATACAATCCTACCACATTCTCAATGACCAAAGTTACACTGGATCCATTCTGAACCGAAGTTCAAGGATGATACAATCCTACCATCTTCTCAATGACCGAAGTTCACCGGATCCGTTCTGAATCGAAGTCCAAGGATGATACAATCCTGCCACCTTCTCGATGACCAAATTTCACTGGATCTATTCTGAACTGAAGTCCAAGGATGATACAATCCTGCCACCTTCTCAATGACCGAAGTTCACCAGATCCATTCTAAACCGAATTTCAAGGATGATACAATCCTGCTACATTCTCGATGACCGAGGTCACCAGATCACTTCTGGACATTTGTCCTAGGATAATACAATCCCTCTTCATTCTCAAAGACCAAGGTCTTCGGATCACTTCTGGACATATGTCCCAGGATGGTACAATACCTCTTCATTCTCGAAGACCAAGGTGTCCATATCACTTTAGGGAAAGTGCCCAGGGATGATACAATCCCACTGCAACATCAATACTCCCCCTTTCGAGGAAGGTCTTTCCGAACCACACCAAGCTTGTCTCAAAAGTGTTCGAACTTTACTCGAGACAAAGGTTCTATCAACAAATCATCATCTAAACCATCATCATCTACATCTTCAGTATGTGAATACTGAACTATCACCATCTGTATCTCCAGTATGTAAATACTGAAAGCATCATCATCTATATCTTCAGTATAGAAATACTGAAAGCATCATCATCTCTATATTCGGTATAGAAATAAGAAATCACCATCATCTGCATCTACAGTATGTAAAAACATCAGCTATATCTTCAGTATGGAAATATTGAAGCATCATCATCTCCTTATCTCGTATGTAGAAATACTGGATTTCTATGTGTTACGACGAAACACAGAGTTCTCTGTCATCACAACTCTAGTTATCACATAGAATCATGGTAGTGTCCTACTCTAGGTTGAATAATCCTGGCATCAGCTTCTAAAGCCATATGGCTTCACAACTAGTAGAGTAAGCTACTAAATATTATGCTTTGGCTGTGCTTAGAGAAAAACTAGACTGCTTTCTGCTAAACCATGAAATCATAGCAGATCCCAGACTATAACATCCACCTGATGTAATTTTTCTATCTGAGAGACTTCCATCCCAATATACATCTGTGTAGCCATACAATCTATACTCATGGCTACCATCATAGTATAGACCAAGGTCTATAGTCCCTTTTAGATGTCTCACCACATGTTTTGAAGCTACTAGGTGAACCCGTCTTGGTTGAACAAGATATTGACTTAAGGTGTTCATGGCAAAACAAATGTCTGGTCTAGTATTTGTTAAGTACATCAATGACCCAATGATCTATCTATAATGAGTCACATCCACTAACTCTGATGAATTATCAGCTAACAGTTTCAGTTTGGATTCCATGGGTGTGGCCACGGCTTTGCATTCCAACATATTGAATCTCTTCAATATCTCTACCGCATACTTTCCTTGGTTGAGAAATATTTCTTCTGAACTTTGCCATACTTCCATACCTATGAAATAATGCATTAACCTAAGGTCTTTCATCTCAAATTCTTCTGCTAGTTTCTTCTTGCGTTCCATGATCTGTTTCTCATTCCCTGTCAAGAATAAGTCATCCACATATAATAACAGTATGACAAGTTCATCTTCTACAACCTTGGGATAAATGTTAGGATTAGCTCTACTCTTGGTAAAGCCCATAATTGACAGGAAATTGTCTATCCTTCCATACCAAGCTCTGGGAGCTTACTTCATGCCATAGAGGGCCTTCTTCAACTTACATATATGAGTCCATATGCCTTCAACTTCAAATCCTTGTGACTATTCGATCTAAAACTCTTCCCCAATCATACCATTAAGGAAAGCTTGTCTTTACTTCATTATGGAAGCAACTACCATCATAGTTCTGAAGGAAGTGTACCTTGCTTTCTGGAGTAAGTGTCTCTTTAGAATTAATTCCCTCTTTCTTATAGAAACTTCTAGCCATAAGTCTTTCCTTACTTCTATCAGCAACATATTTTATCTTGCAAATCCATTTGTAAGATACCACATTCTTGCTTTCTCGTTTGAGTACTATATCCCAAACATCATTCTAGTATTCTTTCATCATAACATCTTCCATGATTTTTTCTTTTCAGATCATCAACATATCCTAGTCTTCTACATTCAACTTTGAAGGTTGGAACCCACTTTACTCTTGGTAAAGTCTCGATCCATCAGGAAGTTGTCCATCATGTCGTACCATGTCGAACTTAGATATCTTCTGTAGTCACTCCCCGTGAAGTGGAGTATTATCCTCCTTCTTCATTCTGTACAGGTGATTCTATGCTTGATATATACTGGTCAATAGAGTATGTCATGTCATAGTCTATTCTTTCTGAGGCAAATCATGATTCTTGCTTTGTACACTTGTTCTTGCAGATCCATATGGAAGATACTATGTACTTCCCTTTATGTCTCGAAATAATATCGTATACATCATTCCCCATAATCAATTGTTATTCTTTGATCATAGCTTCTTTCATAGCATTCTTTTCTTCATCTTGAGTTATCTCTCATACCCATGGTGGTCTTCATCCTTCAAGGTGGATTTACCGCTCTCTGAAGCTATTTCTTTTGTCATGGTGTCTCTGACCCTGGGAGCTTCAGATTCATGTTTATTGAATTGTCATCACTTGTTCTTCAAAACAAGTCTCATCCTTATTTTTTTAGGAGGTTGTACAGGACCTTTCCTACAATTCAAATTCACCAGTTGCATGGTTAGAACTACATATGCATAATGAAAAATTCTTATGCATCATGCAACTATTTAGCCAATACAACATTCATCCATATCTCACAGAAACTTTCTATATGCCTTCCATCTCTACCATGACATCATTCAAATTGTGCACTAATCCAATATGTCAGCAAATAGGTTTCATCCTAGATAAGTAACAATGGAGATTTGTATAGACCCATGAGCTATTTACCCATCACATGCATGCAAACAACACATCAACTGAATATAATCAAATGCATAACAAAACAATATCATTAAATGACAATTGAATACTTATCTTTTGTTTGTTGCGTGGGTAGACTCCTTCTTGATCAATCTACTTCATCATCTTCTTCATCCATGAAATAATCATTTCTTATCCAAATGATAAGATGGATAAGAGGTTCGTCAAGAATTGAGTTCTTCATATTCCTCATCGCTTGAGGGATCTTCTTTGAATGGTGAGAGCTTGATCTTCAATTTACTCCCATCTTTCTTCTTCTCTTCTTATGAGACGAGCTTCTTCTTCTTCCCATATTCAACTGAAAGTAATAACTTCCTTTTGGCACACATTCCTCACATGAATGAATCCCATGATCATGGGAGGCCATTCAAGGTGGCTATCACCACTTCTGCATTCTCTACTTCTTCTTCTACTGCTTCAAGATGTTATGCATTCTGGATCTTCACATTCTTCAACTGTTTTCTCAAATCCATCTTCTGAATTATGTTCTTATCTTCAAATAGCTTGATAAAGGAATCAAACATCTTCGGTGTCTTTAGGGAAGACACTTGTTGTACAAGTTGATTCGTGATTGAATCAACAATGATCTTCTTGGCGTTGATCAAGTTCTTCTTGTGTAAGGATTTGAGGCTCATCTCCCTCTAGAACTGGAACCTCTCTACTCATGTAGGTGTCCAATTCATTTTCTTCAGAGAGATCAAATACTTCCATGCTTGGAATTTTTTAAATTCACCAAGCTTATCATCAAGCTGATGTGATAGATCACTTTGAAATGAGAACCCCAAATGCAAATAGCAAAAGATTAGATCTTACCGATTTAAGGTGTCCGTCCTGCTTCCGGAGCTGGCTGATCTAGGGTTTGTCAGAGAAACCATAATTTTCAAAGCTTGGAATCTTTTAGATCTTATTGGATAGAAATATAGATCTCTTCAAATGGAGCTGTCCAATGTACTCCTTTTCTGAAAACAATGGAGGCAAGCTCCCGGAACAGGAAGCCCTAGTTTTCCAATTTCTTCTGCAGAAATTCCTGTTACTGTTTTTGTGATATCTACAAAATTACTGATCTTCTATATCTAAAAGTTCTCACAAAGGTGAAATAGAATTTCCCTGATCCAAAACCATAGGTTTTATCATAATTTGTTTCACCAATTGGGATTTATGATCATTTTCCCAAGGTGACCTGTTACAGGACTATTCAAAACAGTGAAGTTGTATGGAATGCCACATGTCACTAGTTCATCTTCAGGTTCTGAAATTTGGATCACAAAACATACAGCCACTTATTTGTCTGGAAAATCTTCAATAATTCCATTTGGAATTCTGTAGCCCACGCTACATCAATTATCCCCAAGTGTCCTGTTTAGGGATAAATTCTGGAAGAGGCTAGAACCCTAACGTGGAGGGATCATATATCCTAGAATATAGCGAATCGGAGGCTGAATTTTGGATAAAGTGTAAATCAGGATTTTATATTCAGCCTCTGCAATTTTCAACTCTTTATTCTTCTCCAATATCAGGATATATCCAATGTACCAAAACTTATTAGTTTTAGTATTTAGGTTTTTCCAGATCGGGGTCAAACTAGGGTTTGACTTTTCTGAAGTTTCACCCAACCAAATTTATTGATATAGGTCTCTAAACTTCGATTTTGATGAGGAGAACAATCCTATGCTGGGCTCACTCAAAAATTCCTCTTCTATAGAAAGCCCTAATTTTTCGCACCAAAACTGAAAATGCTCAGAATCGAATTCTGCTTTGATAGAAAGATGCGCCCTTCAATGGAGAGTCATTCTATCCTTCTTTTGCTGATAGATTGTGGATAGAGACCCAAAAAATAAGAATCCCTAGCTTCTATAGCTGCACAATGTCTTCTTTCAGGGTGACTCTGATACCATGTTAAATTTTCATATGCTTAGCTAAGACATCAGTATTTCATTTCATATTCATAACAAAAGCATATAAATAGGATCACTGAAAGATAGACAAGCACAACCATACAAAAGGAACACAAGGATTTATCCTAGGAAAACCCTAAAGGGAAAAACCCAGCAAAAGCTTCCTCAATATAGATGCCCCAAAAAGATAAAAGATAAAAGATAAAACCAGCAAGGAGATCAAAGCCTGATCCTCCTCCTTTTCTAGCTACTTCTCTTCTCCACTAATGCGCTACACAAGTGAGAGTGTGTGTCCCAAATGAGGAGCACTACACCTCTATTTATATTCATCCGTTCACTTAAGTTAACTCATGTGTCATATAGGCTCGAGTTAATCATGTAGGCTCGAGTTACACATGTAGGCTCAAGTAACCACACTGGGGTGCTAATGACCCACCTTTACAATTAGAGGGGACTACCTCATGACTCTTATTAGTTCTTCCAATTAGTAGCATCGGGGTACAAAGTAATACAAGTGTTCTCCCAGTAGGACCATCGGGGACCACAAATAAATACTTATAGAATATTCTTCAAAGTTACAATATTTCAACAATTCAGAACAAGCTATGGTCCATGACACAGTAGAGCCAAATGAACTATGGCATAGAAGGCTTGCACATGTGCATTATAGAGCACTACCACTTGCAAGCAAAGCTGTTGAAGGTCTTCCAGAAATTCAAGCAAAACATGAAGGGGTCTGCAAAGGATGTGCGAAAGGGAAGAATACAAAGAAGACATTTCCAAGTAGCGAGAGAAAGGCAAAAGGAATCTTGGAAATCATCCACTCTGATGTATGTGGTCCAATGTCATCAAGTTCACTAAGTGGGTAGGTATACTATGTTTCTTTCATTGATGAATTTTCTAGGAAGACATGGATTTACTTCATGAAGAAAAAAGATGAAGTGTTCAGCAAGTTCAAGGAATTCAAAGCCTTGATCGAGAACCATGCAGAAAAGAAGATCAAGACCTTTCGATCAAATAATGGTGGAGAATTCACATCAAATGATTTCAAAGACTTATGCAAAGAATCAGGGATTACGAGGGAGTTTTCCACTCCTTACAATCCACAAAACAATGGGGTTGCATAAAGAAAGAATATAATTATCATGGAAGTTGCAAGAGTAATGCTTCATGATCAGGATTTTCCTATGCATCTATGGGCAGAAGCAGCCAGAACACCAGTGTATGTACAGAACTGTACTCCACATAGAGTACTCGAGAATAAGACTCCTGAAGAAGTCTTCTCCAGTAAGAAACCAGAAGTCATCCATCTCAGAATATTCGGCTGTCAAGTGTACATACACATACCAAAAGAGAAGAGAACAAAACTAGATCCTTTAGGAAAGAAGGGTATATTTGTGGGATACTTTGAAAGCTCGAAGGCTTACAGTATATACTTCCCAGGATACAAGAATATCAACATCAGCAAGGATGTAACATTTGATGAAGACACAGCTTACAACAAATCCAGAAAGAGACCTATTGAAGAACCTGAAGAATCCAAAGCTCCCAGAATTCATGATAAACCATCAATGAAGAAATTCAAGAGGGGATCGAGAATTTGAAGAACCACAAAGACCTGTAGATCCACCTCAGGAGAAGAATCCTCACAAGAGGAAACCTGCTCGGGTATGAGAAATTATCTAAGGTGCTGAAAGATATGGGGCTCCAAAAGAAAATCATAGAGAACGAAAGAGAACCGGATCTTACTCCGGATATGTAGCCTTACTATGTGACTTTATCAAAGAAGAACCTTATAGTTATGAAGAAGCGGCAGAACGAAAAGAATGGAAGGATGCGATGATCAAAGAATATCAATCAATCATGAAGAATGATGTTTGGGATGTTGTCCCAAGACCAAAAGGGAAGTCAATTGTAACTTCCAAATGCATCTACAAGATCAAGCATGCTATGGACGGTAGCATAGAGAAATATAAGGCAATATTTGTGGCTCGTGGCTTCTCACAGAAGGAAGGAATAGACTATGAAGAAACCTTTTCTCCTGTAGCCAGATACACTTTCATCAGATCAGTACTTGCTTTGGCTGCAGTAATGAAATGGAAGATACACCAAATGGATGTGAAGACTGCTTTCTTGAATGGTGTAGTGGAAGAGGAAGTGTATGTAGAACAACCACTCAGTTTTGAGACACATGATAGGGAGTTTCATGTGTGTAGACTAAAGAAATCCCTTTACGATTTGAAGCAGGCACCCAAGACATGGTACGGAAGAATTGATAGCTTTCTATCTAGTTTGGGCTTTACCAAGAGTAAAGCAGATTCCAATATTTACTACAAGGTTGAAGATGGAAACCCAGTGATGCTTATACTATATGTAGACGATCTGTTTGTAACAAGTATGGATGGGTTGATTGCTGATACAAAGAGAAAGCTTGCTGTTGAGTTCGACATGAAGGACTTGGGTATGATGCATTATTTTATAGGTATGGAGGTGTGGCAGAATGTGGATGGAATCTCCCTTGGATAAGGTAAGTATGCAGTAGAGATCCTAACCAGGTTTGGGATGATGGACTGCAAGGCTATGGCCACACCTATGGCATTGAACCTGAAGCTATTGAGCGATGCTTCATCGTTGATGATACAATGTATCAAGAGATGATTGGGTCCTTGATGTATCTGATGAACACGAGACTAGACATTTGCTTTGCTATGAACACCTTGAGCTAGTTCTTTACAGATCCAAGAAATGTTCACTTGATTGTTGTAAAGCATATTCTGAGATACTTGAGGGGTACAATTGATTATGGGATCAAGTATGAGGTGAATCAAAAGATTAACCTAGAGGGTTATGTTGATTCAGATTGAGCAGGCAGTGCCATCGATAGGAAGAGCACTTCAGGGTGTTGCTTCAATATGGGATCAGGTGTGATTTGTTGGTTTAGCAGGAAGAAATCATGTGTGGCATTGGGTACAGCTGAAGCAGAGTATGTCGCAGCTTGTTCAGCTAGTTGTGAGGCAGTATGGTTGTGGAAGCTACTCTCTTATTTATTTGATATCCAAATGGATGCTACTTGTATACATTATGATAACTACAGTTGCGTGAAGTTGTCAAAGAATCCAGTGTTCCATGACAAGTCGAAGCATATTGAGATCAAGAATCACTATATCAAGGATATGGTGCAGAGGGGAGCAGTGAAGCTCCAGTATGTTGTGAAGGAGGAACATATAGCTGATGTATTAATGAAGCCATTGGCTAGGGTGAAGTTTGAGTACTTCAAGGATAAGCTTGGTGTTCTCCAAATCGAGGTTTCCTCCAAGGGAAAGGGATGAGTCCCATAGCCATTCTGACATGGTCATAGGATTGGTTCCTTCCATGGTCAGATGTAAGGGCTGAGCTATTCTATCATGGTGAGAGGATTGGTTCCTTCCATGTCAGATATGAGTGTTGAATGCCATTCTTGGAATGTAGGTACTTGGTCAGTTACCAGGAACACTCAGTCTGAGACTGAGAGAGCCATTCTGACAAGTAGGTCAAACGTAAGGGCTGAGCCATTCTGTCATGGTTAAAGAATTAAGTTCCTCCCATGTCATATGTGAGAGTTGGCCATTCTGTCGAGTAGGAAAGATGTAAGGGAAAATACCATTCTAGGAATGGAGGCCCCTGGTCAGTTACCGGGTAGCTCAGTCTGGGACAGGAGGCCATTCTGATATGACCGTAGGATTGGTTCCTACTTGATC
Organism: Pseudotsuga menziesii; assembly: GCA_001517045.1. Taxonomy (NCBI): domain Eukaryota; kingdom Viridiplantae; phylum Streptophyta; class Pinopsida; order Pinales; family Pinaceae; genus Pseudotsuga; species Pseudotsuga menziesii. The sequence continues at coordinate 48,919 of LPNX011204858.1, forward strand.
AGATGTGAGTGCACGCCCTTCTGAACATGCATCTTGGATTGGTTCCTCACATGTGTCAGATGTAAGTGCAAATCCTTTTCAAACATGCATGTTGGATTGGTTCCTTACATGTGTCGAATGTAAGTGCAAAGCCTTTTTGAACATGTATGTTGGATTGGTTCCTCGCATGTGTCAAATAATAGTGCTGAGCCTTTTTGAACATGCATGTTGGATTGGTTCCTCACATGTGTCAAATGTGAGTGCTGGGCCTTTCTGACAGGTTTGTGGGATTGGTTCCCACATGGTCAGATGTGAGTGCTGGGCATGCCTTTTTGATATGATTATAGGTTAGTTCCTACATGATCAGATGTAAGTGCTGGGTGAAGACCTACATGGTGGCTAGGCCTACATCTAGCATGAAAAAGGGATGGCTATGTAGAAATTCCTATGACGAGAAGAATCATGAGATAGCACACGTGAAAATTCAGTATCGATGATCCAACAAAGATGATCCAGATCGAGGGAAGATCTAGATCCAGAGATGATGCTCCAGAGATGATTTAGATCGAGGGATGATCCAGATCCAGGAATGATGCTACAGATGATCTAGATCGAGTGATGATCCAGATACAGTGATGATGATCTAGATCAAGTGATGACCTAGATCCAGAGATGAAGATGACTTGAAGACAAAGAAGACTTGAAGACAAATATGACTTGAAGATGCAGATGATGAGAATACCGAGAGAAGAAGACCAGTGATGAAAATTGTGTTGAGAGAATACCTTCCTAGTTAAGAGGGAGTGTTAATGTAACTGTAACTTTGGAATGTATTCACTTGTATTTCTCATCTATTGTAACCTGATGTTTATTCCGGGATGTTCCTGTGTCATTTCATGCCCTGATTTTCTGATCGGTAGAATCAATAATCTAAAAAAGTCATGTTAATTCATTGTGGGTAACCCTCCTATTGTTTGAAGGTTAAAGTCCCCGCAGTTCTGGGGCACTAGGGTTATTAGACTCTCCTAGTGAGGTCGGCCCTAGTAGGGTTTTAGTCATGCCAGGAGTAGTATAAATAGAGAGTTGGACTCTCTATTTAGCACACCTCGCATACACACTCAAGTGTAGTGCATAGTTGAGGAAGAGAAAGACACTGGGGCAAGAGGAAAGAGCTTACTACTGTCGGGAGATTGTCTTACTATTTTTGGGTTTCACTTTGGTGCTGATTCTATCTCAGAGGAAGTTGCGGTATTTTCTCCATTTAGGGTTTCCCTGAGGAAAAACATTGTGTTCATTGTCTCTTGTGTTTTATTATTGTGCTTGTTGTTCTCTCAGTTTAAAGATCCTAATGATATGCTAGCTTAATGTTGAAAAACTAACAAGAAGCTTGTGGGAAGGAGCCTACAGAAAGGAGTTTGTGGAAAGGAAAAAGTGGACAGTTAGCATCCTACATCCTACAATTAAGAATATCAGACGAATGATATTAGTTCCTCTAAAAAGAGATCAACAGCTCCGAAGAAAAGGGTTCGAAAATAATCATGCAGGAAGGAGCCTACGGAAATGATTTTGCGGAAAGGAAAAAGAAGATAGTCAACATCCCACATCCTACAATCTAGAGATCAATGGTCAGGAAAATTCCTGATGAATATCAATGGTGGGGAATCGTTGATGAGGAAACCGTGGTGTGGAAATACAATTTTGAGGAGGAAATCTATGCATTAGATCGATGGATCGGAGAGACTCAAAATTAGATCAATGGTGTGGATTGACTCTAGAGATGAATATTGCGGAAGCACCAGAAACCGTTAAGCTGAGATGTGGAAATGAGTTCTGAGGTGCATCCATAAATGGTAAAGAAGAATGTCCAAACATGAAACTCATAGATGGAAGGTGAAGACCGTGTTTTGTGAGAAAAACATGTACAGATGAGGCTGCAATGAAGATAGCTTGTAGAGAGCTAGCAGAGGAAGAAAATAATCCCAATGGCGTGAGAAAAAGAAAAGCCTAAAGGTCTCAAGATAGAGTATTCCTACTGATGGAGGAGAGGAAGTCCACCTACATTGATTTGACGAATCCTACGATCAAAGAGGAAGGGAGCTCATAGATTAGAAGTGGTCAAGATGTTTGTAATTAATTATTTAATTAAAAATCGTTAGTCATGGATTGTAGAAAAGGTGTGACAGTCAGATTTGAAATGACGTAATTATGAAAGGGTATGTTTCCTGAATAAAGATATGCGTTCGTAGGAAACCTGAATATGCTTATACACAGAAGTGTGAGTGAGAAAAGTGTCAGTGTGACCAAGATCGATGTATCCATAGAATAAGATAGAGACTAGTGGGTGTGACAGAGAATGGAGGGAAAAACAAATCTAACATATTACAAAAAACATATTAGGGAGGTAGGGTGGCGCTAGGGCAGGAAACAAGCCTGCAAGGGGTTGTTTCCTCCTTTCAATCGAAGCTGATAAAATAGGGGGTCGTATCCTCCTTCCAATTCGCATTGGTAAATAGGGTGTCATAGCATACTTTTAGTAGAAGCTTATAAACCAGGGGATCATACCCTCCTTCCAATTGGAATTCGTAAATAGGGTGTCGCAACATCCTTTCAGTTGAAGCTGATAAACCAGGGGGTCGTAGCTTCCTTCCAATTGGTATTGGTAAATAGGGTGTAATACCATAATTGTATGTAGCAGCAGACAAAACTATTTGTAAATAATAGATTTGCAGTAATAGGACGTATTGATGGTTTTCCCTATTGGGCTTCCAAATTAAAATTATGTTATGTGTATTCTTGTTGTTATGTGTTTCTAATGATAGATTTAAAAGTGGTTAAAATAGTAAAAAGTTAACAATACTGATTCACCACCCCCTCTTAGTATTGACCAATAAAGCAATACTCAGGAGCCTGTTAACACTATAAATATTCCCTCAATAGAGGAATACGAGGTTGGAACCTGTGAGGTTCAGGGCTATGGAAATTGAGATCTTCCTTTTAATAAAATGATAGAGTTGAATGCGGGATTGTTGTTGCAGAGATTCCTGTGTATGTTGTAGTTACAGTCTGTTATTTATTTTCTTATGTGCATGTCTTCCTGTTTAACTTGTCATTATGTCTTCATTCAGATCTAGAATGAGTGTATAATAGTTCAGAATTCATATTGTTATGTTATGGCTATTTTTCTAGGTTTTCACCAAGTTTTCCCCCAAATTGATGCAGAATTCATCTTTCTGATGCTTCATGTTGATGGATTTTCATGTTTCTTCTTTTATCACCAAACCAACAAATTTTGACTGTAACTTAATGCGACCTTGCCTCTATAAGGAATTTCCCTTGTAAACTATTATGTAATTCATGAATGTGTTGAAACCCTAGCCCAATGTATCCTTTGTTTGTTTCAACCACCCACACATCTGAATTTTATTTTTTGTGTGTATCTGGCCTTGATAAAAATCTATGAGAGATCCCTCTTTAGAAAGGAAGAGGCCAAATCCCTTTCTTAAAGTGGTTTTGTTGTTACCTTGGGGTTCACCCTCCACGACCTAGGGTGTAGTTCTGAGTGCTAACAAACTGGCGTCGTTGTCGGGGATGAAAGTGAAAATCAGCCCTTTGAAAAACAAAAAATATTCCAAAAAGAAAGGGTTTTTGTGGGAAAATAGAGACTTCTGCATTGGAAAATTTTGTATAATTTTCCTTGGCGACTCCACATTGCTTTTTAACAAGATTTCAGGAGACATCCTAATTTCCAAGAGGTCACATACGCAAGATTTAACTGTTGATGGTGAACAACAGTCAAAAATCAAGAAGATTGTACATCTTTCACCTGGTGAATCTATCTTTAAGAATCCAATTTCAGTGAATCCATCAGGGAGGAATTATATAGAGATCCAGTTTTGAAGAGAACCGATATACTCCACTAGGGAAATGAGCTCAATATGAAGACATGGAAAGGAATTAGGAAATGATAATGTACTCAAGTTTCAGCTTTCTCGAAGAAATCTTATCCTTTCTTGTAAATATTCTCTTGACCTTTCCTAATTTTGTCAAAATAATCCCTCTTTGCTTATTGCACTCCAAACCAAATCATGAATTTACTCCTATATATCCTTCTTTACGAACTAAAAATACTTCTTCATCTTGTACATTTGATTTTGATCAATAAATTTTATCTTAACCACATGACCTCAAAGATCAGCCGTGTGAGCCTCATGATACCACAACTGATAATACATCCATTCCAAATAGCTTTGTTTCTTCCAATATTCTAAACCAGTAGATGCCACTCCACTTACCTCCTATCCTTCATGATTTTCCTAGAGAGGACTACAAGTACCTTCCTAAGTTTGATGGAGAATCCAAGAGCCTTACAACTGAGAAACATCTACAATCCTTTGAGCATTTCCTTGACCTCTTTGAAGTAGAACATGATGATGTTTGCATGTGGACCTTTTTCCACTCCTTGCAAGGATATGTTAGAGTATGGTTCACACATTTGCAACCTGAATGCATCAGTACGTGGGTATAGTTTTCTGCCATCTTTTTGAATTTTTGGGGTGAGAGGAGGTCATTGGACCAAGTTCTTTCAGAGTTTTATTCCATGAAGAAACATGAGGGGGAAAACATGTCTAGTTTTAATAGGAGGTTTGCAAGTTTTTATTACAATATTCCAAAAGAAATTCAACCATTAGTAGGTGTTGCAAAACTCCATTATGCATAATCCTTTGACAATGAATTTGCATTATTATTGAGAGAAAGAAAATCATTAAGTCTTCTTGTTGTGTTCCAAGATGCTTTAGAAGTGGAGGATAATATGATGGGAAGTGGAAATATTAAGAATAGGGTAAACACAGATAGAATGTAAGCTAGAGAATAAAATGTGCCTTCTACTTATGTTTCCTCTTCTCCTGATGATGTTACATCTAAAATGATGATGAAGACAATGGAGAGACTAATTAATAGACTGACTATGAACAATAAACTATTAAATAAGGAATAGAATGAGCCTCAAATAAGAAACTCAAACTTTAGAAGGCCAAACCCTCCTCCACTGCCACAAAATAGACAGAGAGATATGAGAGAACACAAAATCAGAATTCAGGAAGAGGCAGAGGCAGAGCAGTATAGAAGAGGGTATTTGCATGCTAGAGATGATGTTTAGAGAAATATCGATTTGAGAAATATGAAGGTTATTTAAAATAAAGGAGGGTTCAATCAAAATTAACCTTCTAGTAGCAAACAGAGTACAAAAAAAACATATCAGAATAAACAACCAGCTGGATATTCTGCAAATCCTATGCCAGTTAATGAAGAAAATATGATTGCAATCCATGATCAAATTTATGAAGATAGGATGGATAGTGAGAATGATGAGAGTAATTGTTTTCCATTGTGTTATGCCTCATTTGAATTTATGAAACAAAGATTAAGAGATTCTAATCAAACACAAAAACTTGAGGATATGAATAATGTCATGGCATTCTTAGGAATGGATGATGAGAAGGGAAGACAAGTAGAATATGCTTTACATCCCAATCTTCCTTCTTACGAGAAAGAAGATAATCAACCTAGTGTTTTACAGGATGAGTGTTACAATTTGTTTGATGAAGAATGAAATCAGCCTGTTACAAACTCTATCTGTGGTGGTTTTGAAGAAGGTCTCAGTCCACCTATATATGATGAATATGAGGATGACTACTTCTATAATGCACCTGAAGAACCAACAGTCTGAAATCATAGATTGGATTACCTAGAAGAAGATGAGGGTCCTAAATGGGATGTCTCTTCATGTTCTTCAAATTCAGAATGTCAAGAAGAGAACATTTCACCGTATTTTCTTGAAGACGAGGATGAATCCAAATGGGATATTTCATTATGTTTTTCAAATTCAGAAATTATTTTTCTTGATTCTATTAAAGAACACAATGACATTTCTTTTGAAATGCTTGAAAGGAATCAGGTTTTAAATTCTAAGATCTTAGATGAGGAATTTGATATCTCATTTGAAAATTTCTAGGAATATTCCTTGCATGATTCCCTCAAAAGAGACGTTTGACGCTGTGTAGGTTGAGTTATAGTTTGATCAGCCTTACCAGGGAAAACAAATAACAAAAGAATTTGAAGGTTGTCAGGGGTAATGGATGGTTATGTCTCTATAGTAAATATCAATCCCTTTATCATAACCTTTTTCCATTCAGTTATTCCTTTCGGTTTGTGACCAAGCATGATTACGTCAAGCAAATGATAGAAAAATATGAAGGATGTCATGTTTTTTATGATCCTATGGCTGACCACATGGAGAATATTTCCATTAGGAATGGTGGGTTATGTGTGTATAAAGAGCAGTTTTTCTATTAGAACCCTCTACTATTATATCCTTCATTTCTATTTTTGATCAAGTAGGAGAATAAATTTGTTATATGGGATGATTTGCTTGATTGGTTTCACTGGAAGTAAAAAATTACTTGAGTGGGTATTGATGCTCAGTAAGTAGGGTAGGTAGGTGTGCATAAGCTTGACATTGTGAGAATTTTCTTTCAGTAATTTTTCAGATTGGTTTCAGCATCAGTTTAGTTTTTTCTGTTTTCATAGCATGTTGGGAATTTCAGGAAATCTTGGGAGCCTCCCAATGGATTTGGCACCTAGTATACGGGGTTCTTGTTAAATTTTCATATGCTTAACTAAGACATAAGTATATCATTTCATTTTTCATAATAAAAGCATATAAAGCAGGATCAGTGAAAGAAACAGTATCACAAGAACAACATAGATTTATCCTGGGAAAACCCCTAAGGGAAAAACCCAGTAAAAGCTTCCTCAATATAGATGCCCCAAAAGGGAAAAAGGTAAAACCAACAAGGAGATAAAAAACCTGATTCTCCTCCTTCTCCAGCAACTCCTCTCCTCCACAAGTGCGTTATTCCAAGTGAGTGTGTGTGTCACAAATGAGGAGCACTACACCTCTATTTATATTCATCCGTTTACTTAAAGTTTACTCAATCAACATGTCGGCTTAAGTTAACTCATGTAGGCTCGAGTTACACATGTAGGCTCAAGTAACCACACTGGGGTGCTGATGACCCACCTTTACAAATAGAGGGGACTACCTCATGACTCTTATTAGTTCTTTCGATTAGGAGCATCAAGGTGCAATGTAATACAAGTGGTTCTCCCGGTTGGACCATCAGGGACCACAAAAGATACATAAAGAATATTCTTCGAAGTTACAATATTTCAACACTCCCCCTTAACGAGAAGGGTATTCTACATCAACAACAATAAGAGTAGAGATAGCGGACATCATCAACATCAGCAGGGTAACACATCTATAAATCATTGGAAGCTTTTCAACATCATGTAGTCTTCATCTTCAATCTTCAGTCTTCATCATCAACAACATCTTCAGCATTTTGATCTTTCAATTAGCAACGACATCTTCAGCACTTGGACCTTTCGATCAGCAACATCTTCAACACTTTGACTGTTCGATTAGTAACGACATCTTCAGCATTTTGAACTTTCGATCAGCAACATCTTCAGCACTTTGATTGTTCGATCAGCAACAACATCTTCAGCATTTTTTCCTTTTGATCGGCAACATCTTCAGCATTTTCACTTTTCTATCAATAACAACATCTTCAGCACCTTGAACTTTCGATCAGTAGCAACATCATCATCATATTCTGATATGTCAAACATAAACATCATCACACTCTGATCTTTCGATCAGAAACATCATCATCATACTCTGATCTTTCGATCAGAAACATCATCAACATAGAAACACCATCATCATACTCTGATCTTTCGATCAGAAACATCATCAACATACTCTGATCTTTCAATCAGAAGCATCATCATCATACTCTGATCTTTCAATCAGAAGCATCATCATCATACTCTGATCTTTTGATCAGAAACATCATCATCATACTCTGATCTTTCAATTAGAAACATCATAATCATAGTGCGTCATCGTCATACTCTGATATTTTTAGATCAGTATGTCATCATCATCATATTTTGATATTTTGATCAGTACGACATCATCATCATTAGCAACAACCTGTAATCCACAACTCAAAGACAAAAAGTATTTGGATCACTTTTGGACTTAAATTCCAGGGATGATACAATCCCACCACATTCTCGACAACCGAAGTTACCGGA